>MVGT01003010.1:43440-57589 GCA_002174775.1 Macleaya cordata
GAGAGAGAGAGAGGGAACCGAGAAAAAGAGAGTTCAGAGAGAGAACCGAGAGAGGAAGACAGCAGCAGCAGCTGCTGCTATCAACGTTGGCAGCAAAAAAAAGGAAAAAAGAAACGTCTGCAACCAGACGTGAAGAAGAGAGAAGAGAGAAGAGGAAAGAAGAAGAAAGAAGAAGAAAGGAAGGAGAAGAAAAGAGGAGAGAGAAAAAAAAGAAAAAATAGCAAGAAAGAAGAGCAGAGAGATCGACACAAAAAAAAAGCAGCAGCAGCAGCTGCTGCTACTGTCTGAGAGTTGAGGAGGAGATTTTCAGAAAAAAAACGAACAGAGACTGAAGGAGAGAGTGATCGGGGGAAGCAGGAGAGAGTGATCAGAAGAAGAAAGGAAGAAGGAGAAGAAAGGAAGAAGAAGAGGAGATAAGGAGAAGAAGAAAGGAAGGAAAAAAAATATTTTCGTCTGCTAGCGGACGTCGTGGAGAAGAAGAAGGGAGGAGGAGAGAGAAAAAAAGTTTTTTTTTGTTTTTTTGTTTTTTTTTTAAAAAAAGGAAAACAAAAAAAACGTTAAAAAAAACTTTGTTTAAAAAAAAGGAAAACAGTAACAAAAAACGTTTTTTTAAAGTAAAAAAAACAAAGAAAAATATTTTGCAAGAATAGTCTTGCAAAAACAGTTTTGCAAAAAAAGAAAAAAAACGGTTTTAGTTTATTTTATTCTTCCTTTTCTTTCTCTCATGGATTAACTGCAAAAACAGTTTTTCAACATCCCTAGAGTTTTGGTTCTCTCCGCTTGGACACAGAGTGGGGCCCACTTATCGCATCCACCACACATCAACATGAAAGGGGGCGGGATTTCTTGCAATCAGGTCGACGGGCTTGTGCCGACTAGGTGATAATCCCTATCTTGTCTTTTATTTTCTTCGCATGTAATTTTTGACGGTACAAATGCCGTAAATATAAATTTCGTGTCATGTGATTTTTAGCGTGCATTACATGACACGCGTAAACTTTGCATGAAATAATTAATGATTGCATGCATGCAATGTGATAGTTACATGAATATTAAGCTAGCATTTTTGCTCTAGCATTTTCTAGGATACACGTACCATGAAAATAATGCATGAATAGAATAAACAAGCATGTAATGATATTTTGTGCATGCATGGATCATGATACGCTCTTTGTATGATTATATGTCGTTCAATTTTGTCATGTAAATAGCATAAGCTTGCCACGTGAAGAAATGACACATGTGTAGAATTTTCCCATGCTTAATATGATTGATGTCATGTTTGCGACTTCATCATTTTTTGCAAAAATATTTTTGCATAAACTTTTTGCACTCCCGTCTTTATGCTTAAAGTTTTGTTATCATAGGTTGCGTTAATTTACTTGTCTGCTGATTTCAAGTAATTAGTGACTTGTATTAGTGTTTTGATTATTTTGCTAGTTTTAGATCAAAACACTCAATAAACCTCTGAATAATCTATTTTGGGCCCACGGGCCCATCCCTTCGTGGTGGGCCCACGGGCCCTCCTTCTTTTCCCAAAATTTCAGCCTTCGGGCTCTCTGTCGGTTGCTAGGAGCTTAACGGCTCATTTCTCGGGCCTGGGCCTAAGGGCCCTCCTTGATGCCAGGCCCACGGGCCTAGATCCATATTTCTAGGGCCTAAAGCCCATCACCATCACTTGGGCCATTAGCGCCTATTTTCTTCCTTGTGGGCCCAAGAACCCACATCCTCTCATGTCGGACCTAAAGGCCTGATAACTTGCCAAACCCTAAAAACAAACAATAATAGAGATTAAGATCTCTAGCTTAGTTCACCCTAGGGTTAGGCTCTGCATGCCTGTAGCTTTAGGTTGCATTAATCTAGGATTGTGTGTTATTTTCGAGGGTACGTAGAGTTTCACACGATGTCGAATTCCTATTTTACCCTCACCTTTGTTTTACATGTTTCTTTCCAAATGCATCACATTTAGCTTAGGGATTTTCATACATATAGGGTCAGAGCATCCTTAATCAGATTAGGAATCTTTAGATACCTTCGTATGGTACTAGAGCATAGGATATGCATCATCCCCGTCTCAGGCATATGTGCATTATGGGATCCCATTTCGTCTCCGGGTACGTCCTATGTTGGGCGTGACCCCTCTTTCAGATTCATGCCTAAGGGCTAAATCTGCTCTTCGTTGTCGTTGAGATTCACGCCTATGGGATGAATCTGCTTACCATCATCTTTGAGATTCTCCGCTTTCGTCATCTTGGAGTTTCTCTACTATCGTCGTCTTTGAGGTTCATGCCTAAGGACTGAACCTGCCTACCATCGTCTTCGGGACACTCTGCTTTCGTCGTCTTTGAGAGTCCCAACTTTGGTCATCTTTCAGATTCATGCCCCATAGCGTCAATGAATCTATTTTCATCATCTTGCAGATTCACGCCCCGTAGCGTCAATGAATCTGCTTTCGTCGTCTTTCAGATCCACGCCCCGTAGTGTCAATGGATCTGCCTATCGTCACCCTTCAGATTCACGCCCTGTAGCGTCAATGAATCTGCTTTCGTCGTCTTTTCAGATTCACGCCCCGTAGCGTCAATGAATCTGCTCGTCGTCTCCTTTCAGATCCACGCCCCGTAGGGTCAATGGATCTACTCATCGTCATCTTTCAGATTCACGCCCTATAGCATCAATGAATCTGCTTATCGTCACCCTTCAGATGCACGTCCCGTAGCGTCAATGAATCTGCTTTCGTCGTCTTTTAGATCCACGCCCCGTAGCGTCAATGGGTCTACTTATCGTCACCCTTTAGATTTACGCCCTGTAGCGTCAAGGAATCTACTCATCGTCTTCTTTCAGATTCACGCCCTGTAGCGTCAATGAATCTGCTTTCGTCGTCTTTCAGATCCACACCCCGTAGCGTCAATAGATCTGCTTATCGTCACCCTTTAGATTCACGCCCCGTAGCGTCAATGAATCTGCTCATCGTCTTCTTTCAGATTCACGCCCTGTAGCGCCAATGAATCTGCTTTCGTCGTCTTTCAGATTCACGTCCCTTAGTGTCAATGAATCTGCTTTCGTCTCCTTTCAGATTCACGCCCTATAGCGTCAATGAATCTGCTTTCGTCATCCTTCAGATTCATGCCCCATAGCATCAATGAATCTACTTTTGTCATCCTTCAGATTCACGCCCCATAGCGTCAATGAATTTGCTTTCGTCGTCTGTCAGATTCACGCTCCGTAGTGTCCATAAATCTGTTTTCGTCATCTTTGTTGGTGCGTGGATACAATGTACGTCCACGTCACTTGTTTTCATCGTCTTTGGCCACATCCTATGTTGGATGTCATCCCTCAGTGTATGGTGCATACAATACCATATCACATGCTTGAGTGTACGTGTACACATTGCACGTATCACATCCCTTGTTTGCGCGTGGATGCAAAGTACGTCCACGTCACTGTGTTCTTAGCATGTAGGCCTACCGATGGCACGCATCGCTTCCGTTTGATGCATTCAGACAGATGGATGCATGCATCTTTCGCCCCAGAACTATTTGATCATGACACGTAGATTTAGGGGGCTTACTTACTGTAGTGCAGTTGTTTTTGTGTATGTATGCATAACTTAGTATTGATCATATATTTCCCTAAAAGTCTTTAATCGCGAAGTAGAGGCCGTCCTCACGGACGGGCGGTTGTTGGGTGCCTAACACCTTCCCAACCCGTACCTAGATCCCCTTATCCATTATCTCTGTACCGCAGACCATCTACTTTGGACTATCGCCATGGTTTTCTCGGAAAACTAGATTTAGGTCAATTTTCCAAAATCTCAGGTCCTGATTCCCATAAATCAGGTGGCGACTCTTTACATATCACATTCATTCCCCCTCCTGAGGTGGGCGAATCCAACTTATGCATTTCCCACGTGCGAGTTTCCCTCGAGCGTGGTGCGCGCCGGATTCTGGCTCCACAGGTCGTACTTGGTGGGAGGCGTTATAAAGAGAGAGGGAGAGAGAGAGAGAGAGAGAATCAATTCTCTCTCCTATCACTAATTATTGATGCCTAAAACAATTATTTTAAAAAATGAAGGGGGAATAATGATGAGATGCATAGGTCTATATGGTTAGCACAATTTGATTGAGAAGATATTCATAATAATGGAATGTTTGAAAGGAAACAACTAATGAGAATATCCTCTTCAAATTTACATATATGACTAGAAAATCAAAGGATAACTACCAAGTTTAGAATAGTATCAAAGTAAGGAAATGAATTCAAATTTTGAATTTATTTGATTGAAACTACTTTTGGTTAGTCCATTTTGAATATATTGTAAATGCCTTACTAACAATAATATTTTCTTTCTAAGAAAAATATTAAGAGATGCTAACCGTTAGATCCACTTGATGATTCTAGATTGAGTAGAAAATCCAAGATTGACATATATGTCTAGGGCGATCTACTCAATGGGAAGACCCAACCAAATAGTTATTAGACCATTAAATTCCAAAAAAAAAATTACCTATTATGTATAAATGACACTAAGTTTAGTAAGACTTGCCCACCAAGTTGGAATTAATGCACAATGAGTTTATGTGATCAAATCGATCTCGATATGTATTTATAATTCGGTGGACTTGAAGATGTGTGTAAATACCATGATGATGTGAATAACATTGAATTGATATTGATATGGTTCTTTGATTTTATGGGCTTGAATACTTTTATAGCATGATAACGTGATTGTGATTGGTGATGATTCCTAGCCGATTTTCATATGGCAATTACATGACTCACTAAGAAGGACGTTCCATTTAAGTGGGATGACAAGTGTGAGCAAGCGTTTCAAGAGCTGAAGATAAAGTTGACAACAACTCCTGTTTTGATCATACTGGAGAGTGGAGCCGGACTCGTAGTTTTTACTGATGCNATTTCTTTATTTTACATCTTTATTTACATTCCTTGTTACTAACACTAACTTTCTAACATTCCTAACCATACAAGGTTAAAGCATTTATTTCCATTGTCCATAATTCTTATTTTCTTAAAATCATTTACATTTTATGTCTAAGAAATTTAAAATTAAATACTTGGGGACATCTCACTTCATTATTTTTCTAACTTGTTAATATTAGCAAAGAAAACTTGGCATTTGTTTGCAATCTCTAACTTATGTACTAATGTAATCATTCAAAATAGATTGTCCCAACACCTCTCCCTTGATGAAAAATCATGGTAATGAACCACTAGGAATGCAATAGTTTGAATTACTGTCTAATGCAAAATGTCATAATGGAAGCTATATGCATGAAAATTCCATAAGAAATAAACATTTTTGAAAAAAGAATATTTTCAAGGGAAATATTTTCTTAAAAGAAAATTTCACTAATACCAACATATACAGAAATCTGTATAACCTCTCCCGGATTCTCAAAATAATAACATTATTAAGAAATCTGAATCTTTCTTTCAAATAAGGGAAGTTTTTCATCCTACATTTAATATCTCCTAAAACATGGAGGCAATTCTAAGCATATGCTTAAAAAGAAAAGCATGTATGTGATAACCTACATTTACTTTCAATGAGAGTATTTCGGTATTTCATCTCAAAAAGAGATATACAAATGACTTATTATCTATAAGATAATCAATTGCTCAAATTTTCTGTGCAAAATTTTTTAATCAGTTCTTACAAAAAATATCCCTAAAATTATCCCTTAATTATGAAGTAGAGACCGATCTTTGATTGGGCGGTTGTCAAGTGCCTCACACCTTCCTGACCCGTAATAGAGTTCTCTTACTCGGAATCTCAATCGCAGACCAATCTAAGGAAGACTGTCATTAGCATTTTCCAAATGATAATCTAAGAACTTTTTTCCAACCAAAGGGTCATGATTCTCTAAAATCAGGTGGCGACTCCAAATCAAACAAAATTCCACACTCTCGGAGAGAGATATAAAATGTATCTCCCTCAGCCAAAAGTAGAAGAGAGGTCTTACCTCTTAGCGTTCGACCAAAACTGCGGGTGCTACAGCTGGCGACTCCACTGGGGAACTAAACCAAGAACTCGACTTGAAAAGTAATTGGGTTAGTGTACACGAAGAGTGCATACAACCGTGGCCTATAAAAAACCCTAGGAAAATCCTAGTTCGTGAATATCACTTTTCAAAATGAAAAACTCTAGGAAAATCCTAGCTTTCAAAAAGAAAATCCTAGGAAAATCCTAGTTCGTGAACATCACTTTTCAAAAAAAAATCTAGAAAAATTCTAGTTTCCAAAAAGAAAACCCTAGGAAAATCCTAGTTTGTGAATATCACTTTTCAAAAAGAAAAATTAGGAAAATCCTAATTTGTGAATATCACTTTTCAAAATGAAAAACTCTAGGAAAATCCTAGCTTTCAAAAAGAACCTAGTAAAATCCTAGTTCGTGAATATCACTTTTCAAAATGAAAAACCCTAGGAAAATCCTAGCTTTCATAAGAAAACCCCTCGGAAAATCCTAGTTTGTGAATATCACTTTTCAAAACGAAAAATCCTAAGAAAACCCTAGCTTTCAAAAAAAATCCAAGGAAAATCTTAGTTTCTGAACATCACTTAAAAAATAAAATATTCATGAAACACTAAGTGACTAAGGCATCACCATAACCGAATTGTTATAAGAATTAACAGTTCTCTTGAAAAATCCAGGTGCAAGGTACATAAAATTTGTTCAGCGAAAGATAATAATCACGGAAAAATCTGAAGAATCATCTGTTGAGGGTTCCCAACTTGTTTGAATTAGGCCGTTAAAAAGACTAATTCGGAAGGAAAAAATGTCTGATTAAGAAGAAATGGGTGAACCACAAATGACTCCCAGGAGTATTAGGAAGACCATGGAAGCCTACATTGATGAAATTCTCATGGATAAACTCTCCCTCATACTATCAAAACAAAAAGCAAAAGGTGTAACAATTCTAAAAAATACGGAGAAGGGGGAGACTTCCATGGCGGAAGCTTTACTACAAAAGGATGGAACATCAGAAATTATGGGATTAACACAACTCCGTTCGGTTTATGTCACGACCGAAGAACCAGTACCACTCCAGAGTCGAGTACCAAGCAAGATCGAATATCAACAAGGTGAGGATTCAGGAATGGAAAAATGGAAAAGAACTCTGATGTACCAGGAATTCCAAGAAATGAAGGAGGAATTTCGGAAGTCCAAGATGGGAACTTATGATGCAGATGCATGGTATCAGGCTCCATCAGAGAAACTCCCCCTAAACTTTAAGTTTCCTAAAATAGAAAGTATGATGGGTTCGGGTGCCCGAGAGCCCACCTCACATCCTATATGGGATACCAAAAGCCATTAGGAATCAGTAACGAATTATTGGCTCACCTATTCCAGCGAAGTCTCACCGAGCTTTCTTTGAGATGATTTGTGGCTTTAGATCGGAAAGTTATACCCATATGGCTAGCATTAACTGATACCTTCATGAAGTAATTTTGCAAAATTCAGATACAATGGTCACGAAGAGGCAGTTGGAAGCATTAAAGCAGAAGGAACACGAATCCTTCACAGATTATATAGCTAGGTGGGAATTAAAAATCTGGAAATGAATGATCGCCCAACAGAGGAAGAACAAATTGCCATGATTTTGAAAAACGTGCAGCTTGAGTATAAGTTTCCTTTAAGTCTTGTAGCCCACCATTAGATGCCAGACTTAATAAAGTCAGGAACTAAAATAGAAAATGCAGTAAGAGAAGGCGCACATTATATACTAAAAATCTTCAACTCGTTGTAGAGGGCGTCTAAATTTTGTATGAGGTGATGTCAACAGGAATGTAAGTTGAGGATCCTTCCTCATAACTAAATGCCACTTCCAACCCATCCAAATAGTAGAGTGATAAAAAAAACTCATTTAAGCAGCTTAAACATTAGCTAGGGGCAACTTGAACCTCAAAGACCCTTACAAAGGTAAAATCATCGTTCGTCGAAGATCAAGGTTGAACCTAATTTTGTATTTTTTTCATTGAAAAAATTTCCTGCAAAACTTATCCGGAATGAAAGAAGTCGGGGCGGAGTTTAATCCAAAGCATGCTGTTGTCAAAAAAAAAAAACAAGAACAACTTTTTGTAAAAAAACCTATGACGGAAGTTCTAAGATGTTTAGAGTGTTTCATGAACTATTCAAAGTTAGACACCTAAGGTAAAAAAAAATTTGACTTCAGAAGATTTTTGGTTCGAATCAACTACTACTCATCAGAAAAAAAAAAATTTCTTAAAAAAAAAACAAAAAAAAATTAAAAAAATTTATTTTTTCGATAGTTGATATCTAGTTCGAACCAACTGCTACTCATCAAAAAATAATTTTAAAAAAAAATTTAACTTCAGTTGATTTCTGGTTCAAACCAGCTGCTCCAAACAAAAAAAAAAATTCAAATATTTTTGGTTCGAACCAGCTGCTGGTCGGTCGTTTTTTCGACCCGTTTGAGCTCTCCGGCGACTATTTTTTTTAGATCGGCCATACATTTCTCTTACAAACACATGCAAACTTTTGAAAAGGTAAATGATCTTCATTTATTCAAGGGGACAAAAGGAGGAGATTTACACGACCGCGAGACATGAGAAGCCACCGACGACCTCATCGACGGCCACCTCCCCGCAACAATGAGCCATCAAGCAACCAATATCACCCACACGATGAACACAATCATGAAATTTATGCACAGTGGGAGCAGAATCATAAGAATGAAGAAACACCAAGTTAAATCTATTCCACCCGAGCGAAATCGACGATCGACGGAGATAGATCGGAATACGTCGAGGAGAAAAGTGAAGAGAGAGCTCAAACGGCGAAGATCGGCGAGGAGCGGCGCAGTTCGAGGTTAGGGGGCTTTGCCCTAAAAGGAAAGTAAAAACTTTCCTTTTAAAGGCAAAGATACCAAGGGGCACGTGCACCCTTGGAAAACCCTAAAAAGAGAAAAAAAAGAGGGCAAATAAAGGCCAGGACACGGAAATCATCCTCAAAAACGAGGATCAAGCCAAAGGATCAGAAGAGAGTCTGCTTCAAAATGTGGAGAAAAAGTCCTACTGAAAAAATGCAGACCTTACCACCCAAAGTTCGGGTGTCTTTACTTTGGCATATGGTCTAGACCTTTGCCAAAGAGGGGCATCTGTATATATCCCAATTTTGTTCTTCTTATAATGGAACCACAAAGAAGAGCCCAAGAATCATCTCAGCAGACTAAGCCCAAACCAGTCCTAATTCTGTTCCAAGAAGGTGGTTCAAAGTTCGCCTTAATTGGAATTGTCCGAATCTTATTAGCAAATATTTTGAAAACATAGATTCTAAAGGTCTTCTAGACAGAAGGAAGGTTTTTTAGGGATTTTCGGATATCACTATTCTTTCTTGCCATAGTAGCATCTACTCGAGCCTTGAACTCAAGCAGTTGGGTGAGCGTTGTAGGCACCCCAATCGGGTCCTCCATATAATAGAGCCACAAAGGTGAGCCCAAGAATTATCTCAACAGACCAAGCCCAAACTGGCGTGAAACTATTTCAATAACCAAGCCCAAATTGGCCCAACCCCATCCCAATGGCCAATCTCTAAAGTAGCTCAATCATCCATCAATCTAAGTCCAAAAAAGGAGGAGATCAAAAAAGCCAAAGACAACTTAAAAATCAAAGCATCCGGGATCAATAGAGACTGTCAAGTATTAGTCAACTCAAGAAATGCATCATCCAAGGTAAGTTATTCAAACTTGAAATAAGGGGCAACATATGCCGAAGAAGATTCAAAAAAAAAAAGCCTTCTTTGACAACCAGTTATCCAACGAATGAATCTAAAAAGAAAAATTCTTATTACAAATAGCTAAATTTTGAGCCTAATTCTTTCATTTATATCCAAAAGCCAAATATCTCTCTCCCACCCAAAAAAAATTGGGCAATACCAAAATGTCAAAGTTCAAAACCCAAGCTAGGGGCAAAAAGAAATTTCTTAAAGGAGTCAAGTTCAAATTTGGAGTAAAAAAGAAATATCCCAAGAAGATTCAACGTTCACCAAGTTCAAATCCAAGGGAGAATATGAATCCCTAAATAAGTTAAAAGTTCCAAACTATGGGCAAAAGAAATTCCCTAGAAAACTCGAAATCCAGAAAGTCCAAGCAAGAGGCAAAATGAATCCCCAAATGGAAAATCATGTCTAACAAAGGTTCAAAATGAAAGATAAAAGAAATCCCTAAGCCGAAAAAGATTTAGGAGAGAGAAACTAATCAACATCAACCAAAAATAAGTCAAAACAAATTTGCTCCATCGAAATCACTTAGAAGCAAGTCAAAGCAACTTTGCTTCATCAACATCAGTCAACAGCAAGTCAAAGCAACTTTGCTCCATCAAAACTAGTTAAAAGCAAGTCAAAGCAACTTTGCTCCCTCGAAACTAGTTAGAAGCAAGTCAAAGCAACTTTGTTTCATCAACATCAGTCAACAGCAAGTGAAAGCAACTTTACTCCATCGAAACCACTTAAAAGTAAGTCAAAGTAACTTTGCTCCATCAAACATCGATCAACAGCAAGTCAAAGAAACCTGGCTACATCAACATCAACAAGAAGCAGGTCAAAATTCTTGCTCTGTCAAACTCACTTGGAGGCAAAGCAAAGCTCTTGCCTTGTCAAGGTCAGTCTGTAGCAGGTCAAAGCTCTTGCTCAGTCAAAACCACTTAGAAGCAGATCAAAGCTCTTGCTCAGTCAAAATCACTTGGAGGCAGGTCAAAGTAACTATGCTCCATCAAAATCTCTTGGAAACAAGTTAAAGCAACTTTGTTCCATCAAAATCACTTAGAAGCAAGTCAAAGTAACTTTGCTACATCAAAACCACTCAAAAGCAGGTTAAAGCAACTTCGCTCCATCAAAATTTGTGTAACCAAGAAAGATTGAGTTATGCTAACATCGTAATCTCAATAAGAACCAAAATCGAGTCAACCAATTGTGCCAATAAGGAAGGTAAAACATCTTCTGCGGTGTACAAATTCAGGTGTCATTACTTTGGCATACAGCCTGCAAGCAGACCTTTGCCAAAGAGGGGCATTTGTAGACACCCTAATTTTGCCCATCTTCACTCATGGAGTACTTTGAGATTCTCATTAATCACCTACAAAAATAATCCTAAATGGAGTTCAAAATTAAGCCAAAAATAGCCCAAAAACAAAGCTCAAAACCTTGCTAAAAAATAGCTCAAAACCATCCTAAAAACAAACCCAAAAATGTCCCAAAAGTGAAGCAAAAAATTCTCAAAACAAGCCCAAAAGGAAGAAAGGACGGAGAGGCCCAACAGGCCCAAAAGAGAGAGAATGAGGAACCAGACTCCAGCTGGTTCGAACCAGTGTTCGAACCAGATGCTGAACCTTTTTCTTTACTCTTCTTTCTTCCCTATTCCACTTACTTCTCATTTTTTATCCTTCCCTTTGCTTTTTCTTCCTCATATAATGATACCTACCCCTAATTTCAGCAAAAGGAAAATTTCTTTTCATTTTCTTTCCTTTAAAAAATTCCACCTCCTTACTATTCTACCCATGGTTCAAAATCTCGTTTCGTTTCGAAATGTTTCGATTGTTTGTTTCGGTATTTTGGCTTGCCGAAACGAAACATTAATTGAATTCGTTTTTTCCTGAAGTTTCGTATCGTTTCGAAATGTTTTGGAATGTTTCGAGTGGTATCGGATTGTATCGGGTTGTATCTTTTATGAATGTTTCGAATGGTATCGAAATGTTTCTGAATATTTCAAAATGTATCGGAATATTTCAAAATGTTTCGAAGTTGATAATCATATTTATATTACATGTAGTACCCTTATAGTTATATAAGTTAGTCACTTATTTTATTTAATTTGAATTAATTATTATATTTTGTATGTGTAGGAATTGGAGTAGAGCAAAAAGAAATGCAGTGAAAATTGGCAAGTTACAACAGCCGAGGATATCATATACGCACAAAGCAGGACATTGAAGGATGAAACCGTTTGTAATTGGCAAAATTGATAAGGGCACCTACAAGGTTATTAGAGCACCCACATGGTACACTTGCATTTCATGCACGTATGGTTGAAATTGGGTCCCGGTCAAAGTTTGCTACGGTTCAAAACAAGGGAGGTTTATATAAACGGGTCCCACTGGATTTGTTATCCGTATACTATAATAGTGGGCCCTATCAAGTCAAAATAGTAGAAACCAATTCTGGTTCTCTATAATGTTTCCCACGTCATCTTTGTTAGAAATACATCTTTGATGTGGACCCCACCCAAGTTAACAAACCCCACATGCATCTAATTAAATACAAAGTTTCTTAGTTCCTCATTGTATACCAACGATGGTATGTTCTTAGTCAGAGAACCGACCTTGTCATCTATCTATCCTCCAATCCAATTGTTTTCTTAAGATTTTTGCATATAGAAATTGAGTCCTACTAGAACTAGTAAACAGATTTGGGATTGGGTCATGAATTGTATTATAAAATAAGTGTACGTACATTGAGAGGGTGGCGGTACAATACAGAGGCGTGAGAAGGTTTTTGGTTTGGAAGAAGAGGTTGCTGCCATACAAAGGTTACAAGAGAGAAGGCTGCTACGAGTGTCAAATCGAAATTGGTTGAGAAATCAGTGGAGAGAGAAAGAGGTGGATACAGGGTATAATTCTTGGGATAATTTTGTGAGTACACTAATTTGATCAATGAAATATTATTTAATTATTTATTTTGTTTCTTCAATTATGTGTAACTAAATCCTCAACTAGGGTTGAGGATGAAGCTTTGTGGATGATACAATGATAGTGTATGGGTATTTATTTTTCTTCTCGAAAGTGGTATTAATGTTTTAATTATTCTAGCTTCGTATAATTGTTAGGGATGAAACCTCGGACACATGTGATGATCTTACATGTAGTTTGGGATAGTTTTCTACCAACTATCAACTTGGTTTTGTAAAGTATTAAATCAAAATTGGATAATCTGTGTTTTTTCGATTTTTCGGATACTTAGGTTAATTTATTTTTGATCCTTCAAGTGAAGTGGAATAATATATTAGGTTGTTTTAAAAAGGGTTTTAATGTTCAATCTTCCATACTAGCATGTTTGATTACTAGCCTAGTATGCGGTTATCGAGAAGAAAATTAGTATCTATACATAACTTTATTGTGGGTTCTACAAAGTGGATTCCGAAACCTTGGTAATTTCTCCCATCGATTTATTCGGTTGTTTTTAATTAGTTGTTTAATTTTCCTTGCTTTATTTAATCATTAGTTTTTAAATCATCTCTGAATTCAAAATACTAGGATTAGGATTTAATTAATTTTAGATTTAGTTTGATACTTTTTATTCTTGTCCTCGTGGGATCGACCTCGTAATACGAGCCATATCTATATATGATTCGTGCACTTGCGAGTATTATTTGATTTAAATTAATCTTTTAATTTAGGTTAGTTTAAATTCACATCAAGTTTTTGGCGCCGTTGCCGGGGACAAGTAACGGTATTCAAATCGGATTTAGGTTAATTAAATTTTTCTCTCTAGTTTTTATTTTTTCTGTTTAAAAAAAAAAATAGGTTTAACTTTTTATATTTAATTTAATTAGTTCTTTCAGTTCCTTTTTACGGTTTAGGTGTTTTGTTTTTTATTTTACAGGTTTCTAGGGAAGAAGTGAAAAGTGATTGAGCGTGCTGAAGGATCGGAAGAAAGCATATTCTTATTCATCATTAACGGACTTCTCCCGGCGTATTAAGTTAACCTCACAGAAGGTTACACGCCGGAGGTGAGCAAATCTAAACACCGCATCAGCACGCGGTTACTGGTTGCTTTTGTGTGCCAGATTTAGGTTACAATTTGAAAGATTTAGTGTTGGGTCCTTTATCTGTTAAGAAATACGAGCCACCCACTCGTTAGGATAATTAATTTGAAGGATCACCGTCTAAAATCGAGTAGAAACCAAATTTAGGACAGGTAGAGCTCGTAGGAAAACTCTAGATTTTTTATACAGTCTATCAAGTGACGTACGTAGACTCCCTTTCTATCTTACGAAGTGAAAAGCAAGTCGACTAGTGAGGTTAATTGGAATGCTTCCTCTTCTCACCTCTTTGTGAGAGGAGTCTTGCCTTCTAAAGAAAGCGAAGCACCGATTAACGTAACGCAAGTTTAGACAAG
>MVGT01003009.1:3514-41597 GCA_002174775.1 Macleaya cordata
TCATAGTCATAATGAGCTGCAATGGAAAGAAGTATCCTAATGGATTTAAGCATAGCTACTGGCGAAAAGGTTTCATCATAGTCGATTCCCTCTTTCTAAGTAAACCCTTTCGCTACTAGTCTTGCTTTGTAGGTTTCAACATTCCCATCAGGTCCTCTCTTCTTCTTATAAATCCACTTACACCCAATTGGTTTAATATCGGGTGGTGGGTTTACAAGTTCCCAGACTTGATTAGAATACATGGATTCCATCTCAGCTTTCAAAGCATCCAACCATAATCTCGAATCTATATCATTCATTGCTTCATCATAGTTAGAGGGCTCAGTCTCCTGACTATTAGGGACTAATTCAAAAGATTCTCCCAGTAGTATGTACTTAGCATACTTGGCTGGCAGTCTTTTTGCTCTTTCACTACGCCGAAGCAATAGTACAGGTGCAACCGGCGGTTCTGGCTGTTCAGGTTGAAAAGGTGGATCAGCTTGAACTAGTGGTTCTAGTTGATCCATATCCACTTATTCTTGCATTGCTGGAGGATCATGCAGAACATGTGGTATTTCTTCAACCTCTGGTAATGTTTGGTTATGAAATTCCTGCACATTTGTGTGCCCAACTCTAGATGATTCAGGAGCTTCAGCTGCGACTCTGATCATTTGTCTAGATGAAAATGAAGTGAGATGAGGAATTATGATTGGCAAAGATGTGGAATGACTATACACTTGCTTGTTCACGGGATATGAACCAGGTGTATATCTTACTCCCACTGTCAAAGCATCCGATAATTCTTCAAGCACAATCTTACTCTGTGGTTTGTAGCTCAATATATATTCCTCCTCGCGAAAGACCGCATTTGTACTAACAAACACTTCCTGTTCTCTAGGATTATAAAATTGATAACCACGTGTTCCCTTTGGATACCCTACAAATATGCTAACCTCTAACTTTGGTTCTAGCTTGCTAGACTTTCCTTTCAGCACGTGTGCTGGACCTGTCCAGATGGTCCACAACTCTCTGGGTGTTGTAGGAAATGCCTTACTAGGTGCCAAATTCAAAAGGTATGTTGCTATTTCTAGGGCATATCCCCAAAAGGATAAGGGTAAGGAACTGTAACTCATCATGGACCATACCATTTCTAATAGGGTCCTATTCCTTCTCTCTGCCACACTATTTTGCTGTGGAGTGCCAGGTGCAGTCAATTGGGATACTATCCCATGTACTAAGTATGATCCAAATAGATTTAAGAGATACTCACCACCTCGATCAGATCGAATAGCTTTCACTCTTTTACCTGTTTGGTTTTCAACTTTAGTCTTAAATTCTTTTAACTTTTCAAAAGATTCAGACTTATGTTGCATCAAGTAGATGTAGCCATACCTTGAGTAGTCATCAGTAAAGGTGATGAAGTACTCATAGCCACCTCTTGCCTGTATATTCATGGGACCGCATACGTCTGTGTGAACTAATTCCAATAAATCATTGGCTCTAATGCCATTCCCAGAGAAGGCTCTCTTGGTCATCTTACCTTCTAAACAGGTTTCGCAAAGAGACCATGGTTCAACTTCCAATGAGCTTAGAGGCCCATCTTGAACCAATCTTTGGATCCTTTTCAGATTAATGTGCCCAAGTCTTAGATGCCACAAATATGTAGAATTAGGTGAAGGTGATTTCCTTTTCAGAGAGGAATTTGATGCGTATAATTCCTTATTGTAAACATAGGGAATGATTTGAGAAATAAGATATAGACCATCCACCAACATGCCAGATATAATAACTAAACTACCTTTAATTATTAAAACTTTAGTGGAATCAAATTCTAATTTTAAACCATCTCTAACAAGACAATAAATAGAAATTAAATTCCGCCTAATATCTGGCACATAAAGACAATCCTTTAATAATAATGTATTATACTCACTACCATAATAACTAGAAAGAAGTCGAACGTGTCCAACAACAACGGCTGCAACTCTTGCCTTTGTTCCAAGGCTCAGGCATATTTCCCCATCATTTAGTTGTCTGGTTATCTAGAACCCCCTGCAAAGAATTGCATATATGATTAGTGGCTCCAGAATCAATACACCAAGTGTTTGGTGCATTAGTGGCAACATTTGCCTCCACAACTGATGATTGAAAATTACCTGAAGCGTTCTTCTTTGTTAGGTATTCCCTGCACAATATATATTTCTCCTCATAAGACTGTTTGAATGTGGTTCCGAGGGTTTCCAGTTCATTGAACAAGCCCATCATGGTTAGAACATGATCACGAACTGGTGTACCCTCTGCCATTCTAGTGTTATACAGCTTCCTTGTCGCTTCCTGCTCAGTAGGGCGACTGTGATGTGTAAACATCTTTTTCAGCTCTCGAACGATGTCAGCAGCATAAGGCACACTCTCATACTACTGCTGGAGGACATTGGACAAGGATGCCATGATATAGCATTTAGCCATATCATTTGCCTTTATCCATTTGTGATATCGTTCTTGTTCCTCTTGGGGTGTGTCAGGACCAGGAAGAGCAGGACATTCTTCATCAAGAATAAACTTGTAGTCTTGAGCGATGAGTACGACGTCATGGTTTCTTTTCCAATCAACATAATTAGGTCCGGTCAACTGGTTTTCTTTCAGGATGATTGAGAATGGAGAGAATGCAAACATCTATTTAACATGCATAACATAATAAATGGTGAGATATAATGATAGATAATTTTAACTTTTATTTATTATAATACCCTCATATCATAATAAACATTGGATTCCTAATCTACCGTATGTGTTCATTATTCCTTGGGGACATCTATACACATACCTGGATTAGGTGGAATTCCCAATTCCATTGATTTAATTTTCTCGTCATCTCATGCCTAATTAGATCGACATCCAATTTGTTTAGCCTTTGATGAAATGAGAGACACTCGTTCCTTGGGGAAGCATTGTCTTTCGTTTCTCAGTTGAGTGTGATCCACAATTCTCGGTTTAAAATGCTAGATTAATAAAAACAGTTTCCTTGGGGAAATCTGTGCAAACTACCTAGTTTAAACCTTAGATCCATAAGTAATCTATGCTGATAACCATTAGTACGTGCTATTCCTTGGGGCATTAGCACGCCTAAATTTATCCATAAACTAACTGTGGAAGGCTATGGGATTAAATCCATTTTGATTAAATCCCTCTCCCACTCAATTTCTTTGAAATAGGGATTTTTATTTACGTGTGTACCTTATTTTACATACATCACATGCATCAAAAGATAATACACAAAATTAATTATTTAATAATTTAATAATGATTGATTTTGTATCCCTTGGTTTCAAAAACCAAACACCAGTTAGTACATAGAATAATAATGAGCATGTATGAAGCACCACCCCTTTAAAACCTCTTGAAAATTATAAAAAAAAAATCATATTTTTAATAATTTCTAAGTCATCCCTTAATCTAAAACCACTTGTTTGGAACTATGTGGGACCCACTACCAACCAACTAAAATTTTTCAAAAAATTTTCTTCAAAAAATACCCAAAAATAGGTCTGGCCTGTCAAGTGCCAAGCCCACCAGGACGTACCCGGGCTTAGCCTTGACAGGACACATGTCTTGTTTTGTTTGTTTTTAAACTTAAATTTTAAGTGGGCTTGGTCTGACCAAGCCTATTTAAACCATTAATCAAACAATCCCACTAACCCAAATAACCCACGGTTACCCTCTAGCCCATCCCATCTTTTATTTACCAAAATTAATTTTAGTTTTCTAAAATATAACCTATTTTGATCCTTTTTCAAAATTAGTAAGTAGTTTTTCAAAAAATTGTTTTAGAAACAAAAAAAATACTTACAAATTTAGTAAGTAAAACAAATGGGAAAAAACTTAGCTTCTAGAAATAATGAATTATTAAAAAAGGTCTCTATCAAAATAATAAAAGGTCTCGATCAAAATAAGAAATAGACCTATTTGGTCATCAACCCTTTCAACCAAGATCCTGGGACTAAATTTGGTGCTTATTTCTAACATTCAAATTAATTCTAAACTAACAACAATCAAAATTAAATCATTAACATAAAATATAGATCATGGATCAAAATTAAATAATATTTCTTCATGGTTTCTTGGATTGAATCCAAAACCAATATAGACTTATCAATTTAGGAGCCTTTTTAGGTTTAGATTATCAACATAAAATAAAACCCTAAAATCTAGGGTTCCTAGAACCCAACGATCCATGCACCTCCATCTTCCACATCTTCTTCTCCTTTGATCTCCATCAAATAAAGAACATTACATCCAACCTATACCCTTGTGTAGGGTGTACATCAAATCTAACATTAAAAATTTAAATAGGCAGGGAATCCAAGAAACCAATTTTTCTTGCCCTTTTACATGCCTCTAAAATAAATAACTAGATTCAATTACACATCCACATAAATCAATTTTTAAAATTAATCAATTAATTGATCCATGATCCTACACAATAAAAGATCCTAACAACAGATTAAGCTAGGCTCTGATACCACTGTTAGGGATCCTAGGTTTTTAAAATTAAACTGGCAGCGGAATTAAAATTAGTTTAAACTATTTCCTGGATCCCATATGTTCTTAATCGCTGTTAGAAATCTTAAGAAGGTTGGAGAAATATTACATTTGATGCGTGATTGATGAAGATACTATTTTGAAGTCATCTTCTTCCTGCTTCAATCCACCGGAACGGATCTTCAAAATTGTTTCCCTTCTTCCTCAAAACTAAACCCTAGTTTTAGTATTAATGGAGGCTAGGGGTTTTGATGCTTAGAAGTAATTAGGATTAATGGATAGGGAGGGGATGGAGCCAAAGATTTTTACTAGGGGTGGCCCTTACAAAAATCATCCCTCCCTTATGTATAAGGGAGGCCAACCTAACCCTACTACAACTCCTAATTAGATCTAAACTGGGTCCCACTAAAATCTAGCTAATTAATTTAGTTTCCTAATTCTTTTATAACTCTTATAAAATTAGGAACTAAAATAATAATTACAAGTTGGTCTACCAAGGACTTGTAATTGAACCCTCTAGATTTAGTAGAATTAATATAAAACCCTCCCACTACTTAATTTGCAAATAGTTCCTTCACTGTTTCTGATATTCGTAAAAACCCTCTGGTTTTGTAACATATACAAGTCAGCACCATTAGGGTGATTACTTATTTACCCTTAACCATCAAATGCATTAATACAATATTTATTCTAATAATCTTCTAAACATTTTAGAAGATCACTAGCCAGTTTAGAATAATATTACATGCATTGACTTAAGTGAATATCTCTGAAATAGATTCCATGTTGAATATTATAATCTTACTATGAGATCACAGTTATCCATTTTGCTCAGTATATATATTGGATCACATTTTTGTCGATTGACCTCACTGTTTGCAAAACAAAATAACCATAACCTACATATAGGGTATATACATATTCTCAGGATTAAGAACTTTTACATAAAGTAGTGTAAAAATACTTTAAATATGCTGACATAAAATATAAAGTATTTTTCGACGATCCAGTTCAATGTATTCGAAATACATCAATATACAAGTCTAGAAGTCTCTACTTCTGTGATGGAGATACATCATATCACTTACGTGATTGACTTTAGTATATTATAGTCTTCCCAATAACGTGTAGTTATCTAGACTACGAACAAAATATTCACCAATGAATTATATCCCTCTCCATATATAACACTTATATATGAATAATTCATCGAAAATAATAATCTCACCATGCATGTTAAATATGATAAATTAATTAATGGTAAACCAAGTAACCATAGATGTCAAACATATTATTTTTAGGGTATAACCCCAACAAAAACTGCATATAAGTTTCAGTGTTCATAGTTCGGACCCTATTTTAAAATAGTCAGACGAAGGTTTTTTTCTCAATAGTTTTCTAAATTGGTTTCGGACCATGGAAACCGAACCTACATATAGGTTTCGGACTATAGAAACCTGGACAATGATTTAGTCTCGGACAGAGGGAATTAGAATCATCTTTCGTTGTAGGTCGTCAAGGTCAGAAATATTTAACAAAACTTGCGGCTACGTTTATATTTTTTTAGAAAAAATAAGAAAAAAAAAATGATAAAGAGTTGTAGGATTATCTCCACGTAATGTGTTTCGACATCTTTTGTTATATTTGAGGACCTCCACCAAATGGTAGCTAATGAAATTTTTTCAGATCTTAGATCTCTTTCCCTATCTCTCTTTCTCTCTCGATCCCTCTGTCGCTCACTTTATCTCTATTATCTCTTTTTGTGGTGTATTGGTGGTGGTGGTAATAGTGGCGACCTGGTGTTGTCGCTGGTGGTGGTGGTGGTGGAAAAGATGAAGATGAAAATGGTGGGGTGTATTATAGGTTGTGGGGTGGAATAAAATAGTTTTTATATATTTTATTATAAATAGGAGGATGCCCCAAAGAACAAAAAATTTTAAATTTTGGTCAAACTTTGTTTGACTTAAAGAAAAAAGACTAAGGATATCCCCTAGTGTAATTAAGGATAGGAGATATCACTGATCAAAAAGAATATCTATTAAAAGGAGGAAATATAGTAGATCGTCATTTCCTGACAGGGAGTGCCTTTCTTATGAGTCGAGTCTGCAGAACTGAGGGAAAAATTGAAGGGGATATACTTATGGGAGCAATTATGGTGCCCTCACTATATTGCCATCACTGCGATATTTTTTGGGTTACCATGGCTTGTGGAGCCCATATACAAATGAACCACGGGTTAATTTTTTGTGAGGTTGATCTACATAGTGAGGAGAACATCCTAACAAAAAATTAGCTCATTCAAAAACTGGCAATCATGTCATCCAATTTTTTAAACATTTATTGTGATTGAATAATTCATTTTTACCATTAAATTGTTTCAATAGATGATATGATGAGAAATTTTAGAATTAACTTATTTTTTGTGAGAATGATGGACATGCCGTGATAATAGTGATGGTAATATAGTACGTGAGTCCCACGGACCATGATAACAGTGATGGCAATATAGTGATGCATTGAAACCACTCCCTATAATTAATGCCTAGATATGGTCGGAGATAGCTGGAGTGGTAGTTAATGTGATTTGAGATAGCTGAAATGGGTTTAAAACATACTAAAGTGGTAGTTAATGTGATTTGACTCGTATCTAGAAATCTAACGTATCCAGCATTAGGTGATGCTAGAATGCCGGCACTTTATGGGGGATTTTCATCCCTCCTTTGGGGGGACGGTCCATGCCTTAACATTAGAAAAGACGAAACTCGAAGACGTGATTCAAATCATGAGGGGATAATGACCTTATGATTGGTGTGGGGATGAGAATACGGGTCATTGTAGCATTATTCTCCAACATTTTAGTTTTCCCGAAGTCAATAGCAGCAGTTTGCCGGCAATTAATGGAGGATACCGTGCTGCTCCGAACACTCCCTGCAAAACACAAAACAATACAAAGAAAAACTTCCCAGTGTTGAAGAAACCCTTAGCTCAGCAGTACCGATATTTAGCCCATAGAATATATGTTTCCACCAGAGGAGCAGGCGGCGGAAAAAACCGGACGAAACCAATAGAAATCCCTTACAATTGATGTGGTAGAATCCGAATTGAATCACCCAGTTTACAAATCACACCGATAACAAATGCGCCCATAACAAATCACACCATCTATATATAACATGAAGACCAATCCATAATATAAAATCACAATAAATATAACCTTTCTTACAACATTTATATACATAGATATATATAACCCTGTTAGACGAGGGGAGATTAAAAGAAACACAACTGTACGTCAAGCTAGGCGTCAAAACGTCTTCGTCTTTGATTAGTAAAAACTTATTTTTAACAACGTGAGTTTAATTGAATCCACTCTTATCCCATAATACTAATATATTTATTTCAATAAATTAAACCAAAAGCTTGACAAAGTTTAAGTCCTAATCTGCCAGCTCATTTTCCCCTTCTCATCAACCTTTTCTTATTTTCTACAATAAAATTCCTTAAACCAAGCTTTGTTACAACTGAAACCCGCAAGTTAGGTCTTATATTTATTCTTCTTTATGATCTAAATCGATCCCGAATCAATCTGTCTAGTAAGGACGTCGTCCAACGACGTTACCTGGAGGATCGTAGCTGCAGATGACAAAGGTACCCCCAGTACGGCATGTCACACTAGCACAGCCTAAACGAACAGAGTTACGCCACACCACCTGCGTGTACGACCTGCATTCTCCCCCTTTACACGAATTCGACCCATAGTCATAAAACTCTTTCTGCGACGCCCAAAGTTTCACCGCTTCTCCGGCTGGGAGATCCGCACTACTCCAAGCAAGATTCTCACCATAGCGTCCACCAGATGGGGTGAGATTGCAATCCCCAACTCTCCGATTAGCATAATCCCTGGCATATGCTGCAACGGTGGTGTCCCATGTCATAGGACCAACACTAACATTAGCTCGAGCGGCATTGTGTGGGGCAAGGAAGTCTTGTGGGGAGTTTTGGGCTTGAGAGACATGCATTAACAAGGCTAAGGTTAAGCCTATGAGACACATAAAAGAAGCTGATTCAAACTTACTTGTAAAATATAACCGAGCCATTTTCCTTCAACTGTTTTTAGAACAAGAGTAGTTGATGAAAAATTGAGGTTCATGGCTGGGTGTATTTATAGAGGAAAACTAAACATGTGATAAAATTGAAATATGAAGCATGCCTTAATTTGCTCAATGGGAACTCACTTCTATGCCGTTCAAAGCCGCGTGCAGCGACAGTAGTCGTCTAAAGTGTACAAATTCCTGATCCAGATGCTCCACGGCATCAAGAATTAAATTATTACAATTTGGTACCTACTTTGGGGCGGCTGATTAATTAGCATTTTCCTATCTACAAAACAATAATTTCTAGTATTTTAAAATATTAATTAAATAAGATTTATATTATATTTAACATTGAATCTCAACATAAGGTCTAATTTAGAAATTTCAGGGAAGGTTTCAAATTCTGCCAGATACAATGAAAAATGTACAAAAATTGATGTAGAACCTCTTAGAATATATATATATATAAATGCGTGAGCTGGCAAATCCACCAACCTCATCATCACAACTGCCTAATTTTGATCTGGATAATGAGAAGATCCTCACAACAAAAATTAAGCACATGGATTGTCTTAACATGGATCTTTAGATTAGTGTAAGTAGAGTGTAAGAATAAAGAGTGTATTAGATAAGCACAATAATAATATCATCAACACAAAAAATTAGTCCTTGGATGAACTCCATATAGTACCATCCTTTAGGTGTAAATCGAGCGTAATCTATTATAGAAATAAGGTTATAGGACATGATTGGTATTAAATAAAATGCAGAGGTTTTAATTGGTTGAAAATTTGAATGATGAAGGACACAACTGTAATTTCATTATTTGGGAAGGTTATATTTTGGATTTTAATTGGGACACATTCGAAATTTATTAATTTGCTAAGGATTTTCTCCTCATAAGAAATTACCACATTCTATATCCAACTCGTAACCTCATTATCCGGTGATTGAAAATCACTAAAAATCAACGATGATTGAATATTCATTTTACCGCTTGTTTCACTCAATAGACGATGAGGTTACAAGTTTTAGAATTGTCAATTTTTTTGGTCGTCAGGATGAGAAGGAGAATATCTTAACTTAAAATTAACCTTTAAATCATCTTTATATATGTGGACCCCACATGCAATTTACACTCAATGTATGAATAACAATGTATGCAGATACACTCTCATATATGTGCGCAAGAAATATATAGGTTGATACGTGAAATATAACATATAAAATTACACTTGACTGTGGGGCCTACGTAGATATGATTTAAGAGTGTATGTTTGTTTGGATGTTCTACTAACCATGACTATATCATTTTGTCAAAAAATTAAGCCTTTTTAAAACTTCTATTAAAAGCTAGTTGGAAATCAACGGTAAAAAGATCTTTTTGTAAGAATTTGTGGCCCACATAACTAGTATGATGATCCATTGTGTTTTCGAGTAAGGGCTAGACGTAAAATAATCCCTTAGGCAGGTAAGTTATAAGGGCTATCTTATTACGTTGTGTAGAAAAATACCCAATCACTACCTATGATGGAATAGGTAGTATATAAGTATTAGGGGTGATTAGGGTTCTTACTCTCACCCACTTCTAGTGCCTAAAACCCCCCATCAGTTTGCACTCACCTCTTAAGTTCATTGGTCATTATGGGTAGAGACGTAAAACAATCACCCCACTATTCACGATGCTTCAAGTGATTTTGGATTCACGATTAAAGGTATGTCTCTGTGATTAAATTAATGTGGTTAGCGTGATTATCAAGACCCTTAGTTCATATTTGATTTCCGCATAATGTTGTTGCATGAACATAATAGTTAATTTGTAGTATGAGAGCATTGTTTCTGATATTCATGCTTGCTCTCTAATAATTTGAATCGTTTGTTAATTGGTACTTATGTCCGTTGAATCAAAGTTTTAGCATCGTTATTGGGTTCTTCGGTTAAATTACAGATTAACAGTAAAGGTTATTTTACTTTGGCTCGAATAGTAAGGTTGTTTGACTGAAAGTTAAAGATGACCTTTGCAACTGTGTTGTTCTTAATTAGTCAAAATACAAGACTGACTTTAGGGCTTTTTTTTGGTACCTACGTTGTTTTAATTAATTGTTGGAAACCCTATTTATCCTATTTTGTTTTGATGAAGATCAAAAGGGGTTTTCTTACGGTTGACAGATCTTTTGTACTTTGGGTTTTAATCTTTAATATATAGCCTTTTAACATTGGGGGTTTATAGTTAGTTTTCATGAAAGTTAAAGGGGTTTTTCTTTAAAAATCTCGGTTTTGGCAAGTGATGTAGTCGCGGAATTTTCTTTTAACTGTATTTTGTTTTACACCAGTGATTTGCGATTATTATTTAAGTTTTTATGGTCAGTCACGTAGATTTTTATGCAATTCCGAGCTCATTCGATGTCCGTTTTTTAACTGTAAAAGTCCATTTTGATCGATTTTTTAGCCAGACAAATTAGAATCAACATATGACTGATTTGACATGCTCTTGCTTGACTTATATTAGTGCTTGTACATTTTATGCATTAGGGTCTTATTAGTTGCTTATTGTTTCAACTTTATTTTGACTCTATTTATAATTTAGTCTTGCATGCATATGTCATCTTATTGAACTATGTTTTGTTATAAGTTTAACCCGTATGGAGGTTACCAAAGTGACCCATGGTGAATGATAAACTTATATATTAGTTCGTATTATTGTAACTTATGGATAGAATTAGTGAAACTGTTAGTTACGTTTCTTAATTAATTATCAACTGGGGATTAGTCTAAAGGCGCATCATCAGTTGCGAGTGAACAATTTGAATACCACGGTTTTAGCCCAAAGGCGAAACCACGATGATACTACTGATTCATCATTAGATATCTATTATCCTGAATTATGATTATGGAGTTACCCACATAGTGAAGAAACTTATTGTTTATGCCAGCACTTGTAATTGAACAATAGTCCCATCTTCAACAAAAAATTGTATGCACGCCTATGGACTTATGTAGAAATGACCCAAGGATTGATTCTCAGTGAGGACGACCATATAGATCATCATCATGTTCAAAATCCATCTCATTCTAAGCCACTTCCTCAAACGTGGGGTGGAAATTCAGAGCACTACCATCCCATTTAGGCTTGGATTAGGTTTGGGATTTTTATCTTAAAAGGCTTGGTGCTTAAAGTGGTGCTGCACTGCCACCCATCCTTATATTTTTCACTTGAGGAGTCTCCACGTAACCAATTTGGGATTAGTCTAAGTCTTGGGGCTTATAGTATGTGGTGCCACGTACACTACCACGTACCCATGCCTGATTTGAGCCATTAACGTCCTTACATGTTCCATAATACCTGGTGACATCTCGAGTATACTCTTCTCGAAGTCCATACAAAATAATTTAGAGTGCCATACAACGTATTCGGCTTTGACTGGGCCACCAATTAATAGTCGCAACCATGCCTACTCCACCTTCAATCTGGATCTCCTAAATCGAACAATCAACTATCATACCACTTGTTAGGGCTCATACTACACCACTATGCAACTTGGGCCCAACTCGCCTTTTGGGTTTATATATAGCACCAATATTTGAAAAGTTTCTTCTATCTCCATTGTTTTAGTGTGACCGGTATGAAGTTTTTTATAATAATTGACAAATATATATATGTTTTTTTACAATAATTGATCAAAACAAATGTATGTTTTGGCGCACGGAATTTATTTCATCTTCATGGATATTTTGAGCATTTTAATCAAATTGATGAGTATGGATGGACACACGACACCTAACTCGTTGCACTCCCATTTAAGAATTCACCTTTCATTCAGTTAGAGCGTTAAGCCAATCATAGATAAATATGCAGTAACTTGTCATGATCACCGATGAAGTTAACCTACAATTTTGGGCCAGTATATACTGTCCCGAATTTAACCACTTGTCCAGTGGGCTTGGACTTAAGTTTGGAATTTTATCTTAGAAGGCATGGTGCTCTGTACACAGATTCCAATTAACTTGTTAGCTCCTCATTTGAGGATTATTTTTTCAATTGGAACCCTAAACCTATACTTTTTCAATTGGAATTTTTTTCTAGTTGCTTAAAAATTTTTTTTTTTTTTTTTTCCTTGATAGGAGGTACTAATGGTTAAGTTACAACAAAGCGGAAATACACCGCAGAAGATGAATGAAAAGCGTAGAAAAATTACAATAAATAAACAAAAACGCCAAAAAACTTGAATTGAATCACAACCCATACAGGTACATAAGTAAAATTAATTAAGACACGACAAGTTATAAATCTATAATATTAATATAATTTCAATACACCAAAGGCTGGACAAGGTTTAAGTGTGCTAGCCCGCCCATTCTCCCCTTCTCATAAACCTTTTCTTATTTTCTATATAATAGGGATCCTTAAGCTATATAGCTTTGTTACAACTAAAACACAAAAATTAGGTCTTATTATTTTATTCTTCCTTTTTGGGTTTTATTCTTCTTTTCTTTTTCTTTTCCTTTTTTTTTTTTTTGTTTTTTTACCAACCTTTGTGGTATACCAAGTTTCAGTCCCCCCTATTCTACTCTTGGTCTTTGCATATGGAATGCCAAATCCCGGATCTGTTTAGTAAGGACGTTCTCCAACGATGTTGCCTGGTGGATAGTAGCTGCAGATGACAAAGGTACCTCCATTACTGCAAGTCACACTAGCACAGCCTAAATCAGTAGAATTGCGCCAAACCACCTGTGTGTAAGTCCCGCAATTTCCCCCTATGCACGAATTCGACTTGTAGTCGTAAAAGATTTTCGTGGACACCCATAGTTTAACAGCGTCTCCCACAAAGACATTTGAACTAGTACTCGTTGCAAGGTTTTCACCATAGGGTCCACCCGATAGGGTGAGATTGCAATCGGCAACTCTCTGATTAGCGTAGGCCATGGCATACGCTGCGACGGTGGTGTTCCATGTCATGGGACCAACACTAACATTGGCCCGAGCGGCATTGTGTGGGGCAAGAAAGTCTTGTGGGGTGGTTTGGGCTTGAGAGACTTGCATTAACAAGGCTAAGGTTAAGCCTATGAGACATATCACAGAAGCAGATTCAAGCTTGCTTGTACAATACAACCTAGCCATTTTCCCTCCTTACTCTTTGTAAAACTAAAATAATGTTTTGTTTAGCTGATGGAAAAATTGAGATTGATGGCTAAGTGTATTTATAGAGGAAAAACTAACATTGGATAAAATAAAGTATTTGATCCATCCCTTAGTTGGAAAGCTTACTTTTGATTAACTAGAATTTTATATAACATTGTTAGTTTAAATTAGTTTTGTATTATTATAGGGTTAATTGGAACTGATCACTTCTGTGCAGTTTCAAAGGGCCGCGTGGCGACCTTGGCGGGTCGCCTACCTAATGCCCCACTTGACTTAGCAATTACTGATCACTTCTAATTATTCAAAATAATATAAAACTTGTAATATTAATTATCAAAAAATAAAAAGAAATTATATTAATTATCATTGATATTAATATTTTTTAGATAAGAAAATGCATTTCAACCCCCAAATAAGTACGAAAGTGGAAAAATAATTCAAGGGACGTGACAGTTTCGACAAAGTCTTATATGTGCAACTCTCATACTCTCACATCAAAGAATATTATAATTCTAGACTTATTTGGGGCGTCTGAATAAATCTAAAAATTTAAATTATTAATTTAAGATTTATATTATATTTAACAATGAATATCTTTTTTTTTCACAAGATTAACAATGAATATCACAATAAGGTCTAATTTAGTAATTTCATGAAGTACCAAAATAGGTCTAATTTAGTAATTTCATGAAGTACCAAAATTTGTCGAACCCTTCTGTGAATGAATAGATTCATTTCAACTTTCTTATTAAGGGCCAACTTACTGCAATTATGACAAGGATTATGGACACCTCCAATAAACAAAAATTATAGAATTTGAGATTTGGGCAAGTACTATGAGCATCTTAAACAAGTAAAAACTCTCTCCTCGTCTCAAGTTTGAGGCTGGGCTTGGAGTTTTCTTACTAGCTAGATCAATTTTAATTCCCATGCATGAGTAGCTAATTTCCCTTCAACATATGAAAAGCCGTTGAAGCAATTGTACATGTATGGTTTGTTTGGATGGGGGATTCCAAGGTAGGGATTCAGTGGGGACAGGGATTCATGTTTTCTTGGTCTGTTTGGCTACCAAGAATCCCTGGAAACTTGTTTCCTAGAGAAACATGTTTTCCAGCAAATCCCTGTTTTGGAGTCCCACCTCTCCCTTAGAATTTGCTGGAATTTTAAACTGATGATTCACTATGTATGCACCCAACTCAGTGTAGATTACACCCCACAAAATTAAAACAACAAAATAGAAATTTTCCTTGAATTTTAAATAGCAGCCAAACAAACCAAAGGATTCAAGCTTCCAAGGATTCATGAATCAATAGAGGAAACATGAATTCTACATCCAAACACACTAGTACTGAATTAAAGAGTAATAAAAGGGTATACTTTTGATTTAGATCATTTGACAGTTTAAATATGGTGGTGTGGTTTTATTTAGGATGCGATAAGAATCATTTTTTTAATGTTGTATAAAAGTTCGCCCCCATTAAATTCTTGACTTCGTCACCGAAAGTCGTCAGAATACATAATGAGATAAAATAGAGTAGTGCTATTTTGACCGACCAAGTTAGAAAAGTTGTGCCATATGCTTATATGGCATGATGAGTCTCACTGTCATGTAAATTGAAAATTCATTCAAAACACTGGAGAGAAAAAGTGGTGAGTCCCACCTGCCACATAAGTGTTTAGCACCACTTTTATAAACTCATCAATCCAAAAAAGTATTATTGGATAAAATATAGTACAATTTGCAACTTTTTTAGATCAAATCCCACCCCTCTCTATCTACCTAGATCTCATCCTCCCCATAGATTAAAAGAAAAAAATTCAGTTAAAAAAGATTTCAGATCTAAAAAATTTCGAAGAAGATGACGAATTCTACCACTGGTGGCTGAGTTTTTCAAGAAAACTCAACCACTGATGGTCGAATTTTTCATCAAAACTCTACCACTGGTGGTCGAGTTTTTTTGAAAAGTTCAACTACCATTGGGCCGAAATAGATCTGCTACTCTTGTTAATTCACAAAAAAAATTCGAAGAAGATGACTAATTCGACCATTGGTGGTCGAATTATATTAAAATTTTCGACCACCAATAAGCAGTTCAAATTTTTTTAATGGTTAAAAATTTCAACCACCACTGGTCGAATTTGTCAGCAAAACTCAATCACCGGTGGTCGAGTTTTGTTAAAAATTTCAACCACCACTAGTCGAATTGGTCATCTTCTTCGAAAAAAATTTTAGATCTGAACTTTTTTTTGTTTGTGTAATGGTGAGGGAAAAGAAGGGGAAGGAATGAAAGAAGGAGAACGAAGGAAAGAAGGGGAGGGAAGGAAAGAAGGAGGTGGGTCCTCTCGTTCTTTCTCCCTCTTTCTTTCAGTCTTCTCTCTGTCTTGCTCTTTCACTCCTCTCTCTTTCTATAATTTTTAGGTGGTCGGTGGTGAGGTTGAGGTGGTCGGTGGTGGAGTTCCGTTCAGTGGCCGGCGGTAGAGGTGAGGTGTTAGTTTAATTTACACCCTCACCACCCCCTAGTAAAAAGAAAGAAAAAATTGAAAAGGTGATTTTGGACTAAAAGCTCATTTAACTTATCCATCCCCCCAATATTTTGAGGAACCCCTTTAACAGCACCCTTTTTTAAAATATATACATTAAGACCCAGTAAAAAAATCGGTCTGTTCACTTGGGTTTCTGGTTCAACTGGTTCAAGTAAAAAAGGCCAGTTTTTTAAAAAATTACTGGGTCGGTGTTGAACCAACCTGGTTTTTGGACTGGGTCCGATCCGGCCGGTCCGATCCGATTTTTAAAACATTAGTTCAGACTGATGTCGACCCAGTCGGACCCACCCGTCAGATCCCTATTATCTCTCTTCCCTCTCTTTTCTCTCGAACTCTTTTTCCCTCTTTTTTCTCTCTCATCTCCTCCCTCCATTCTTATGCTCTCTACAACTAGAGAGGAGCTTTGGGTTTTTTTCTTTCTCTTTCCTTTAGGTCTCTCGATCTCTCTTCTCCTAACCTCTCTCGGTTCTCAGAGAACCCCAAACGAGCCTCGGTTCTCAAGGAACCACTCCCCTCTCTTGGTTATGAGACTGATCCCCTATTCGGATCTAAAAAGCAGATCCACCGTCACAGATTTGGTTTGTCGTTCTCGCTTCTGCCGTCGTCCCCATCTGGTAAGCCGTTCTCAGATTAAAATTTTTTGAGGTAACTTCTTGTTGATTTTTTTTATATATATAAAATTGTTCATCGATCCCTTTTTTCTGTTGACTTTATTTTTAATTATTAAATTAAAGTTGATTTAGGATTTTCTTGCTGCTTTTTTTTTAATTTCATCAAGTTTTTTTGCTTGTTTTTTTTTAATATCATTGATTCCCATTTTTTTGACTTTCTTTTTTTATTTTTAACTTAGGATCTTGCTGTTTTTTATTTTTTAATACTAAGAGCCTCTCCAATGCAAATATGGTGTGCTTAAAAGTGGTGTGCCACGTAGGAAACACATCTAATTTGTTCTTAAAACCGTCTCCAATACAAATGTGCTCATCTAATGTGAAGATGATGTGGCAGGTAGTTGGGAATACATTCTCTAGTTCATCCTCTTGTTTTAGAGGTTCACCAAGAGGATGTCTTCCCATCCTAGTCAGCAAATTCGATTAAAGATATTGTTCTCTCTCCTCTTTTTTAGCAAATCTCACTAACGATTTCATTTTCTCTTTCTTTTTTTACAACTAAAAAAATAAAATATTTAATTAATTAAATACCACATAGGCAAAACTAATAACCAAATCACATTTGCATTGGAGATGCATTTTTCTTTCATAAAATTAGTTAAAAACCCCATAGAGAAAAAATAATTAATGTTTAGTATTTTATATTTTTAAAATACATAAAAGATCTCGTGATCATTTTAAAAATAGTTGTTAGACTTTTAAACTTTTTAAAATATTGATTTAGTCCACCGTGAACTATTTTTTATAAGTTAAATTTCCTTTATTACCCTTTTGTAACTGTATCAACACTTCTGAAACAGTTTAAAAAATCAATGTAATAACTATGAATTCCTTATTTTTAGGAATTCTAATCATCCTTATCTTCTTCATAATTGTGGACAAGTTATTACAAATTTTTATACTGATTTACACGCGTATGATTATTATCCACGTGATATGAATCTCAGTCCATAGTTTTAATATTTTTCGAATTTCGATGACATCGGAAGTGTCCATCTAGTTTTAATATATAATTTTACAAAATTAAGAAAAATTAAAAATTGTAGTAAAAGAATATTTTATTTGGTTAAGAGATTAGGAGAGAAAAAATAGGAATTGTAGTAGAGAATATTTGGCTTGGTTACAAAATAAGGGTATTATTGTCACTTACAATACAAACGTTTGACTAACTACCATTTATGATGAAACACATATTTTAAAATTATCAAATACTAAACACTAATTAATTACTATATAATGGTCTAAACCATAATTTTCTGTTTTTCTTTTCAACATAAATTGTAGAACTTTTTCTCCACATAGGAAGCAAGTCTCAAGAGGATGTCTTGAGAGCCATGCCACATAGGAAGCAGAGCACATTTGCTTTGGAGATGCTATAATACTATGTTACTTTTTAACACTAGTTTAAATTAACGTGGTTATTTTTTTTTTAATAAGTTGGTTTAGATTTTTGTGGGGATCTTCCAGTTTACTGATCCACTTTTGTCTCTAGAAACCCTAAAAGCATTTCACATTTTTTTAATTCTGGTTATTAAAATGTTATTCTTGTTATAAAACTACACAATTTAAGGAAACTAAATGGTGTAATACTAGTATGTAAATATATATATCATGTAAAGGAAAGATTCACTCTTAATATCTCATAATCAACTTGATTTTCACTTGTATTCAAATGGTTACAAATGGGGGGTATTTATAGGAGTAAGGGATGAAAAATACACATGGGCTGCCATAATATAATATGAGGCAGCCCATGTGGGCTGCTGCCCATATAGGCAGTTGCCTACTAGATGTGGGCAGCCACAATAATATATTAATTCTACTATTTTGATTATTAAATTAACTAGGTGTGTTGTTCTTGGTGTTGGTTACAGAATTAAAGCTTCCTCATATAAAGGTGCGCCAACACTTCTTTACTGTTTTTTCAAAGTTTTGCAAAATTTGTTAAAATTTACTCATCTGTTGAGCTCATAATTTGTCATATACAAATAATTCTAGAAGAAAAAAACACGATTGAGACCATACCCTAGTTTTTAGGATACAGGACTAAATTGGTTAGTTTAAAAATATTTCACCTCAATAACTCATATTTTCCTACACTATTGTTATATTTTTGTTAAGTGGTTTGCTGTCATTCTCCCACAATTATTCTCCTTTACAGATTTTTTTATAAACTAACTTCATAGCTATTTTCTTTTCAACTGTTTTGGATTGATTATTTGTCTCAACGTAGCAGAAATGAATACTAGTGAGAATATTGAATCAACAGATAGGACTCGAGATATCGATAGCAACGAAAAAGGTAAGATCCCATCGTTGGGTACAACATTCTCCTCTAATGAAGAAGCATATGAATGCTGTCAAGATTATGGTAGGAGGATGGGTTTGACTATATGTAAGAGGTCATCATATAACACTAGACATAGACAAATGTATAGTAGAGTTGTGTTTGCATGTTCTTGTGAAGAATGCACAAAGCCAAGCCTGATACTAGTGATGAGACTAAAAAGAAGAGAAATACGTCAACCATGAGGACAAATTGTAAGGCTAGGTTGAGTATAGCTTTGGACCCAAAGCTTGGAGAATGGTTTGTTAATTCGTTAAGAGAAGAGCATAACCATGTTATGGTAACCCCCTCAAAGCGGGCGCTTATGAGGTCAAACAAGTTTATGCATCCTGCAGCTAGAAGCTTCACGGAGGCATTCAATAGAGAGAGAATTCCAGTTGGGAAGGTCACATCAATTTTTGGGATGACTTCTTCTAATGTTGGATTCACATCGAGGGATGTTTATAGCCATTTGAGGACAGTTAGACAATCAACATTAGAGTTAGGAGATGTAGAATCCTAGTTTCTATTATGCAGCTCAACATGATGAGGAAAGTAGGGCAACAAATTTTTTTGGGTTAATGCACGTTTAAGTATGGCTTACAATCTTATTGGAGATGTTTTAACATTCGATACAACATATAAAACTAACACGTATAGTATGCCATTTGCTCGCTTCGCGGGAGTGAACCATCATCACCAATCTATTTGTTTTGGATTTGCATTGCTACAGAATGAAACTGAAGAAACTTTTACTTGGTTGTTGAGACATGGATTGAAGTAATGGGCAACCGACCACCCATCTCTATGCTTACTGATCAGGATATGGCTATGACAAATGCAATTAAAAGAGTGTTCCCAAATAAAAAACATCGTTTTCGTCTATGGCACATCAAGAAAACTTTGCCAGAAGCTAGATCATGTGTTCTTTAAGAAGTCAAAATTCAAACATTCAGTTAAGAGGCGGGTTACAAGATTACTTACGCACGATTGAGGATTTTGAGGAGCAATGACAATCTATGTTGGTTGATTATGGTTTGCAAGATCATGAATGGCTACAACACTTGTACTATATTAGGGTAGATTGGATACCTGTTTTTAATAGAGGTACTTTCTTCGCAAGGATGAATACAATGCAGCGAAGTGAAAGTATAAATGTTTTTTTGATCACAATGTGAACTCCAATACATGCTTACGGGGTTTTGTCGAAAGTTGTGGTCAAACACTAGAAAGAATGTACATTAGAGAACGGGAGGAAGACTATAGATCCATTAATAAGAAGCATATATTTAGTTCATAAGATTTGCTAGTCGGACATACATGCAGAATATACACAAGGAATATCTTTGATGAGGTTTATGTTGAGTTTAATGCATCTCTACACTATCGATCAGAATTACTTGAGAGTAATGGTGATGACTTAACTTTTAAAGTCTTGTCAAAGAGTTCAAGGACGGAAGAATTTGTTGTGAAGATGAATCAAGTAACAAAAGAGCAAGATCTTAAGTTAAAAAAATAAAAGTTAAAAAAATGGGGATCGATGATAATGAAAAAAAACCAACAAAACGTAATGAAATAAAAAAAAAAGCAGCACGAAGATCCTAAATCAACGTTAATTTAATAATTAAAAAAAAAGTCAACAAAAAAAAGATCGATGAACAATATTATAAAAATTGAATAATTTGTATTTAAACCCTAACTTTTGACCGATTTTAATGTTTAAATCCTAATGTTGTCGAATTTGACCTTAAGATCCACTTTTCCGTCTATATTTCATTTTCCTCTTTTTATCTTTTCATCCTTACCCTTTTGACAGTTAATACTGACAACTGTGCACTGACAATGAATGATGCGTCGTCACATCACTGAGACTAGTAAACTTTCTTTTTTAGTTTATTTCAACTAGGGCTGCACACGGTTCGGTTTGGTTGGGTTTTTAATCAAACCCATATCCAAACCGTTAATTAATTTAGGAGGACCAAAACCATACTAAACCATGATGGTTTTTTTTTTAGAACCAAAACCACACCATCGGTTTTTTGCATTATTTGGATTTTTTGGTTTTTTCTAAATTTTGGATTTTTTTAGGAGTTTTCGATTTTTTTAACGGACAAATCATTCAAAACTAAAGTTTAAGTAGATTAAAAAAAAAATTAACATATGACATTTATCAATTGATCATTTAAACTTAATCTAAAACATGACATAATTAGAGCACTTGCATTATAAATAGTTAAAGTTCGTTCAAACTTAAAAAATAAAAAACTGATAATAACTAAATATTTATTTAAATTTAAAACATGAAAAAAAATACCCAAGTGTTCAACCATCTTAAGTAATTATTAATTCTTNTATTAGAGCCTCTCTAATGCAAACATGGTCTGCTCAAAAGTGGTGTGCTACGTAGGAAGCACATCCAATTTATTCTTAAAACCGTCTCCAATGCAAATTTACTCATCTAATGTAAAGGTGATGTGGCATGAAGATGGAAAGACATCTTCTAGTTGATCCTCTTATTTTAGAGGTTCACCACGACGATGTTTTCCTATCCTAGTCAGCAAATTTAGTTAAAGATATTATTTTTCCTCATCTTTTTTTAGCAAATCTCATTAAAAATTTCATTTTCTCTTTCCTTTCTTACAACTAAAAAAATATAATATTTAAATAATTAAATGCCACAGAGGCAAAACTAACAATCAAACCACATTTGTATTGGAGATGCATTTTTCTTTTCAACATAAATTGTAGAATTTTTTTCTCCACATAGAAAGCAAGTCTCAAGAGGATGTCTTGAGAACCATGCCACTTAGGAAGCAGAGCACATTTGCATTGGAGGTGCTCTTACTACACTGTTTCTCCTTGATGAACCGTATCTTAACTGAGATTTGAAATCACCAACAAAGATTTCTCTCACTTTGTAGCATTTGTGCAAATAATATGCTTTGCTTTCCTACCACAAGACATGGATTGATACAACGCTAACATACATACAAGTGACTTCCTGCAGCAGCCTGCACGGATGTTGCAGTCGGTCCAGCTTTGATAGAGAGAGAGAGATATGCCAATCCAACCAACCATGTTAAGCTCAGCCTCGCTTCACTGGCCTTTGAACGTAAGATTTGTTAGGGTCTTCTGTCTTTAGCTTCGGTGATTGAATCTCCCTTTTCTTAGTCTTCTTTCCTGTTTTCATGAAATCTCTCCAGCTAGAAACTCTCTGCTCTCTTGTCCCTTCCCACTGCTCTTCATGCTCACGCTTCCTTTTCCACATCTCTTTTGTTTCTTCTTCATCCTTCTTCAATCTCCCTTCTTCTTCTTCAGATATCCTCATTTGCATTTTCCTCCGACCCCATTCTTGTTCGGTTACCTTCAGTTTCAATTGCTGCTGGAATTCGTCTGATTCCTCATATTAGTGCTCATATTTTCCATCATCATCAACCTGCTGCGACTTGATCTTATTAGAAGCATTGTCTTTCTTCAACTGCTTTTTCCACTTTGCTCTGAGTTCTTCTTTTGCTGCATTAACTTGACTAAGAAGATATTCCCTTTCCTGTGGATCAAGTAATAATAATTGTTGTGCTTTCGCCAATGCTGAAAATGCCTCATTTGCTTGTGCATGCTTACATTTGTCAGGGTGAACCAGTAGGGATAACTTTCGATATTGCCTCTTCACCTCTTCTGGTGATGAATCAAAAGGTAGGTTAAGAAACTCAAACGCGTTTAATTTGAAGCACGAAAGAATCCTGAGGACTTCGTTATCTCTCTCGACTTTGGCGAAGAAGTTTTTGAGCAGCAAATCCGTCTAACTCTCGCCCATCCCCCCTTTGTTTGCGCTTCTCTGTTGTTTCCCTCTCCAAGTTACCATATTATGAATTGGAAACAGCAAATTTTATGGGCGCGTATGAAATAGGGGTTGTTATATTTTGTTTCTATTTACCTATCTAGGTAGGAATCCTTATCTTATTACTTTCTAATTCTATTAATTAGCATGTGCTGATGAGTCTATATAAGGAAATTAAAGCAGCCCTAAAAGGACTAGTATTGCAATTGCAATTCTATTAATTAGCAATTGCTTATTGCTTATTTGGACTTGGCTTTCAATTGGGACAGATTTATAATCTTTCTTTCTCGTGTTTTTTTTTCCTCAATTGTAACCTTTTGAGAGCCATCTCGACACTTGTTTATTTGAATACAATACTACCCTTTTTTTTTAAAAAAAAAGAAAAAATTCGAGCCAATATACCATAGGATATTCGCATAGGCTTCATGAGGTCTTTAGGCTTTAGTTTCTTGAAGATCATCACCTAATTAATTAACGCATATGACGCACCAATACATGTTTTGTTTTTTAAGAAAATTTAATGATTATCTGTACGTTTTTCTTATTTGTTGATTATTAAAATTGACATTTAACATATGGAAAGCAGTTTAAAAACACAGGTTCCTCAATTATCTGTACGTTCTTCTATTTAATGGAAGATGTTGGTCATAAATAAATTACGTATTTGATGGGGGTATCTACATAGTAAGGATAACTTTACTAAAATTCAGCCCTTAGATTTTATCCAAGTGGACCCACAGGTATTTAGTTTGGTTCTAGTCCTTAGATTTTATCCAACGTAATATATGTTGACGTGAGAAGACTATGCGAAGACCTTGAAGAATGACTTGTGACTTGTTACAGATGATGCATGAAGATCATAAATGGAACCATTAATTTCTTAGATAAATTATCTCAATTAGTTTTAATTAATAAACCAATTAGCTTTGACAATAAGATTTTAATTAATACTGTTCTAGCCAGGTCTCATCCCCTTTTGATCAACCATTTCTTATTCTCAATAATAAGTACTCCTTAATTGATGAGTTCTATTACAACTAAAACATTGTAAATTAGGTTTTATTTTTTTTATTTATNGATTCATGAATCCATGGATTCTTTTATGGTTGCCAAACAAACCAAAGGATTCATGTTTCTAGGGATTCATGTTTCCAAGGACTCATGTTTCCCAGGGAAACATGAATTCTACATCCAAACACACTAAAAAGTCTTTGAAAGAGAAGAATTTGGGAGAGATTAGCTCAGCAAAGCAGAATTTAACAATTAATTGGAAGAGATTTCTTTGGGTTTAAAACAGAATGAACAATCTGTAGATTGGTAAGCAGCGAAGAGAGAGAAAGCAGATCGAGAGGGAGATTTCGGATAGACGAAGTTAAATGTCCCAAAACAACCTGGTCTTTCGCTACCACCGCCATCTGTAACATATTTTCCCCCAAAAATAACAACCACCATCACCACCACCCAAAAAGCGCAACTAGCACCACCACAACCCAAACAAACGCAACCACCATTATTGATGATCGTAAACGTCACCGCCACCATTGGCAATCAAGTATACACCCCTCAACTGTTTCGAATTTTTAATCGGCCAATTGCCTTTCATCTCTTTTTCTTTTCCATCACTTCTTTCTTTCAACCCTTCAAACCCTTCTCTTCACTATATCCCCAAAACATTTGAAAACCATTACAATCAACTTCTCTGCACTCCCCAACTTTTTTCAACCTTAATCTCATCCTCCTCACATCAGATTATTACATTAAAATATGTCATCCAAGACCCACTTCCCTAAGATCAACCACTACTATTAGGCTCTGTTTTAGATTTTCAGTGGAATTTTGGTGGGTTAGTTTGTCGGAAATACCATGTAAATGAAAATTAAACAAGAAATTAATAAAAGATTCAGATAAGTTGAAACTGAATTTCCAAAATCGTTTCAACTTTATAAGAAATGCTTGAAATTATGACAACAAACGAATTTTTAATCGCGATTACCAAATAATAGATCTATAGAAGAACCCAATAAATCTGAAATTGAAGAGTTACTAATCTAGAGGTCCAAATTTTGAATTATGGTCTTGCTCAACTGGTTTCAGCAGTGGCGGTGGAGGTTTCAGCAGTGGCAGTAGAGGTTACAGTGGTAGTGGTGGCGGTTATAGGGGTGGTTGCAATGAAGGAGTTCTGGTTTGTTGAGGAAATGGTTTTTGTGATTTGTTACATTAGCAGCTGTAAAAGACACATGTCGCAATTGCGCGGATTTAGAAGTGTAAAGTACGGTGTAGCAGCTGACATAAATATAAAATTTTAATTAAATATTTCAGATTTTCAATAAAAGATTTATGAGTGACAGGGTGTCAATATTAACAGGTCAAGAGCGGAGGGTAAAGTTGGAAAGTAAAAAAAAGAAAGAAAAGGTAACATCGATGAAAAAGTGGATGTTAGGTATAGATATAAACAACATCTAGGTCTAGACATTCAAACTGATAAAAAATTAGTTTCTAAACGCAAATTTGCCCGAAAAAAATTTCAGCACAAAGTTACCTAAAAAACTTTTAATCTGAGCACGTCTTACCGGATGGGGATGACGACAGAAACGAAAACGACGAAACAGATCTGTGACGGCGGATCTCATTTTTAGATCTGAAGATGGGAGCAGTCTCAGAACCGAGAGAGGTGAGGGGTTCTCTTAGAACCGAGAGAGGTTAAGGGAAGAGAGATCGAGAGAGGAGAAGGGAAGAGAAAGAAAAAAAACAAGAGCTCCTTTCTAGTTGTAGAGAGCGTAAGAATGGAGGGAAGAGATGAGAGAGAAAAGGAGGGAAAGAGAGAGACAAAGAGAAAGGTTTGCGAGAAAAGAGAAGGAAGAGAGAGAATGGGGATCGGGTGGGTTAGATTTCAACTGCTCAGACTGCTCTCCTCGATGTGTTAAACTAGTTGGGTTTATTTCCACTATCTTGCCACATAATCTACATCGTTGAAAGTAAGCGATAACGTAAATTATGGTGCAGGTGCGGGTAGTATAGTGAGGGTACCAGAACTGCTCTTTATAAAGACCAAGGTATCCGGGTCACCACATTGGGCGCCCGACTAAATCATTGGGGATGATAGCAGACCCCTCCCATCCGCATGCATCCAGTTTGTTGTGCCCTATCTGGGTGGCCACCAAGAGGGAGCTGAAGAGGATCGAACCTGAACACCCTTTGTGGAAACCCCATGGGCCGACCACTCAGCTAAACCCTGGTGGTTTCTTTATAAATAAAATGGACAAGCATGAAACATATCTACCTCGATCAATTTTTATAATTAATCTTTTATATCATAAAAAATTAGATTTTATGACGGTTTTAATCGTCATAAAAGGTACTGGATGAATGTTTCCATCATCCATTAAAACCGTCTTTTCATGCTACTACTTCCACATTTTTATATGCTTTAAATGACGATAAATTAAAGAAAAACAAAAACCAGCTGCAAATATGCTACAACTTGCACACTTTTTTTAAATCATAATTACACAGCCTACGGAGGCTACGTGTGAATGTTTAAGCATATTTGAGCGAGAATAATATTAAGATGAGTGGCCTCTTAGAAATTCTTCGTATTACACTCCTAGTTTCAATAAATACAAAAGAAAAAAAAAATGCCATTTTTCCTTTTCTTTTCTTTTTCACATTTTTTGTTGGGATCGATACCAAAAAATAAAAATAAATTAAACCCTATCAAAATATTGGTATCTCCTCACCATAAAGGAAAAGACATCTACAAAAATGATATCTTGCAGTAGCACGTGCAACGCGGATTGTAATCTGAACTATATATTGCCTAATTGGGCTTGGTTTAGTCAACAATGTTGCTCGATTGAGCTGTCACGTGTGTCTACGTGGTTTTGTATCACACGAGGGCTTTTCAAAAAAAAAAAAAAAAAAAGTTGGCAGGTCATAAAACTACATGAGATTAAAAGCACAGTGATTTAAAAGTACCCTAAGGATGGCCTACATACCCGATCAACCATCCTTTTCCAGTCAGCCAAAGAAGCCTTAGATGGATGTGATATATTGTCTTCGTCTCCGAAGGAGACACTCAAATGGGTTTGAAGAAGCCATGGGGGGTTAAATTTTTGTAGCAACGATCATATTATCGTGTTGGTTGATATCGATCATTGCATAATTTCTTTGTGAGCCTAAACATCAGTGTAAATAGGGTGTAAGAGTAAAATGAATATTAATAGAGAAAAAAGTTATGTGTTATCATTATAATGCATGAACCCAAACTCAATATAAAAAATAAATTTAACATAAGGAACATGTGTAGCGTATATACACACATCTTATTATTGCTATATTTTTTTGAACAAACCCTTGATTAGGGTTGGGATGATTGGCACACTAAGTAAGGGTTGTGTCGTTTTATTAGCTTGCGAACCCAGCAACCATAGCTAGCACGTCAACCTAAACCCTAGTTCAGTTGCTAACTCTAGCTAACAACATGCTTAATTATTTAGAAAGAATTTTGTTCATACACCCCCATAATAAACATCAAACTATCAAAGATACACAATTAACGGGCCATGCACGTGATCACCCGGCAGAAAATCTGATTTGTTGTTTTACAAGAAAAGTCAACATTTTCTTCAATCTCCCCATGGTTACTTGATCTTTTATTCTATTAAAGTCACCATTTTGTTTTGTTTTCCTTTACAACCCTTCCTTTCTATAGGTTACTTTATCCCTTACTGAGAAAGATACAGAATTATAGCTAGGATCCTTCGGGCACCTCATTGGGATGAGTAATGCTAGGGTCTCATTGGGATCCTTTGGGACCCTCAAAAGACATTCCCTCCTAATGGGTCAACGTGATGAAATTGATCTAAAAGCTAATTTTTTTTTGATAATGGTAATTTCGACGAACTTAAGAGGGGGTCAATTAGAAGTTTTAGAATAGAATAGCATATATAATTTTTTTTGGTGAGGATGATCTACATGGTGATCAGAAAACATTCTCACAAAAAATTAGCCCCTTAAATCGTCTGTCTTTCTGGTCAGAATAGCTTTTGAAATGTTCTGCCAACATTATTGTGTTGTACACCAAAAGAGGACCACTTATAAATACATGTCAAGAAAATCTAGTATAAAATTTCAAGGGGATATCACATATGTAATTATATATAGACAAACACTCAAAATGTATCAAAACATGGCAAATAAAAGTGTTAGCAATTTATCAAATATGTCTACAAAATCCATAGAAAATCTAAAATAAGATTCAATCATGTGCTGCTTTGTATAGATGAGGGATTTTAAGTAGGGATTTTGTAAGTACCACGGATTTGGTAGAAAACTACCTAAATTTATAACTTGATTTCTAATTAGATTTCCACAAAATCCCTGATCCCCACAGAATTCCTACTAAAAAGACTCCATTCAAACAAACCATGCATGTAAAATATTATTATTTGATATACATGCAGTAAGCAGGACTAATATTTAGGAGTACCCAAATAAAGAAACCAAAATTCTTTGTTAATAAAGAAACACATTAATAGAATAATATATAAAAAAAAGAAGATTGTGAAGAAATTCTGGGGCCTAATTACACGTACGATCCGCCTAAATAAGTAACCTCACCTGCTTGAACAGGTACTGATGAATTAGTGAGTTCCAAGCAATTCCAATTAAAAAAAAAAAGTGAGTTCCAAGCAATTAAATCGGCCATTTATGCCTGCATTATATTTGTAGTACTAGTACCCCATGTTATTAGTTTTCCTCATCTATAAATACACACAACCATGAACCTCATTTATTCACCAACAAATAAACCAACTATTCTTTTACTTCTTTCTACAAATAGTTAAGAAGAGAAAATGGCTTCTAATAAGCAGCTTGAATTAGGTTCTGTCATGATCAGTATCGTCGTAGCAAGCTTAACCTTAGCCTTGTTAATGAATGTCTCTCGAGCCCAAAACGCCCCACAAGATTTTCTTGTCCCTCACAATGCTGCTCGGGCCAATGTTAGTGTTGGTCCTATGACATGGGACACCACCCTCGCAGCGTATGCCCTGAATTACGCTAATCAGAGAGCTAAAGATTGCAAACTCATCCACTCTGATGGACCCTATGGTGAGAACATTGCATGGGGTAGCAGTGCTACCTTCTCGGCCGGACAGGCCGTGAACCTTTGGGTGGCAGAGAAACATTGTTACAATTACGCGACGAATTTGTGTCAAGGAGGAGAGTGCCTGCACTACACACAGGTAGTTTGGCGCGACTCGGTTCGTTTAGGGTGTGCTAGAGTGACTTGCAGTGGTGCTGGGGGTACCTTTGTTATCTGCAGCTATGATTATCCAGGCAACTGGGAAGGAGAACGTCCTTACTAGCTAGCTAGCTAGATAGACAGATCCCAGAAGACTAGCTATATACCCTATTTAAGATGAATAAATAAATATGACCTAATTTAATTACATGTTTTAGTTGTAATAAATTAAATTTTAGGAGTTACTACGGAAAATAAGAAAATCTTGAGAACAGGATGATCATCAGGCTAGCTGGCTCTTGAACACTAGCTTAAGCCATGTCAAGTATTATTTGCTTTAATTTATTGAAATTAATATTATTTTTGATTAAAAATACATCCATTAATTGTGATTAATTAATAAAGTCATACTACTAATATATATTCCAGGATCAAGAAACAAAGATTATCCAAAATACTTCATTAAAATTAACTACAAGTCAATTTTGGGAAAAATTTATATTTAATGCGAAATGTATATCTACGCATGATGCATATGGCAGCATGTATAGGAGTTTCACATTTATGACTTTGTCTTAAATGTGTTTGTAGAAACTTTAGATAACATGGATACTTTGCCAAGTTTATTCTACTGTCTAGATGTCGCCAAGATTCGTTATGGAGCCCTCATTGATGGTTTGTTTGGATGAGGGATTTTTAGTAGGATTTTGTGGGGACCAAGAATTTGGTGGAAAACTAGTTAGACTTATAACATGATTTCTAACTAGTTTTGGAACCCACATTGATGGTTTGTTTGGATGAGGGATTTTTAGTTGTGGAGACTAGGGATTTAGTAGAAAACTAGTTAGATTTATAATATGATTTCTAACTAGTTTTAACACCAAATTCTTGGTACCCACAAATCCCTACTTAAAATTCTCCCATCCAAACAAACCATGAGATGATCCAATAGATGATTTTTAATGAGGATGTTCTCCTCACCATGCAGATCATTTCACCGAAAAACACATTATATTAAAAAACATCAAACCCAAAAGTTATGCGATTTATTGGCCACCAATATTTGATAGGGCTTGAAGTCTTATATTAAGATAATTTTATATGAGGATAATCTCTATGACCAGGAAACAGTCTCACTATAAATAAACATTTGGATCATCTTCATGTCGGTTTCACGAAAGTCACAACATCTTAAAGAAATAGTTAAGCTTGGTAAAGTATCCTCTCCGTACTCATTATGTCCTTGTCCTGCTCCTATCATTATATTTGTGTCTATGTCCGTGCTTCCTAACATTTTCCAAGAAAGTATGCACTATCCTAATCTTTATTTATCTTTTTTTTCCGTTAATTCTTTTCTTTTCTATTTTCTGTTTCTACTTTTTGTTTTTGGTGGGTCGATCTCACTTTTTAGTGGTTTAGAATTGACAATATTTGCAAGTTGTAGCTGAATTTGTCTATCGCTTAATTAACCATTTATGGCTTAAATTAATCACTTAAAACATTTAAAGACTTATAATATTACTGTTGGTGTCAAGGACAATTCAAATACTCTGTCCTAATTTTCTTGTGTTATTCCAGTCTTTTAGCTAATTTTATCTTGTAAAACTGATGTGGAGATAATGAAAAGACTAATTTTTGCCAAGAATGTTTTCTTTACTATGGTTCGTTCTCATAATAAATTAATTTTAAAATTTCTAACCCTATCAAAAATTAATTAGAATAAATGTGAGGAAATTATTCTTATACTAAAGAGTAGATAATTGATTTTTCAATCAGCTTAATTTTGATAGAGTTAAAAGTTCTAAAATCTGTGCAGTTTCTTTTTTTTTTTTTTGTAAAAATGTGGTATGCTATGGAGAATAGACTCACAAACAATCAGCCATTAGATTGTTTCCAGTTGAAAATGAACTAAGTCCCAAGTAGTCTAATTCAAAAGACATTAAATAGGGATGGGAGATTTTAAATAGGGATTTTGTGGGGGCCAGAGATTTGATGGAAAACTAGTTAGAAATTATATATGCTATAAATCTAACTAGTTTTTCACTAAATCCCTACTTAAAATCCCCATCCAAACAAACCATAAAGGAAACAGAGGGATAGGTAAATTAGGGCCAGAGGATTTGAACTTTCCAAGCATTTTAACACCGTTTGAATTAGACTACTTGGGACTTAGTTCATTTTCAACTGAGAATATTTGAACTGTCTAAAAGATGCTTCAGGTTGAAGTATGCCATGGGCAATAAAACAATACTAGAATATTTGAAATTAATCTCTAATTAAAATGCTTCGAAAGTTCCACAGTTCATTTTAATATACACGTGTATTGGGTATGTAAAGAGAGTTGTGATTAGACCTGGCAACAGGTTAGGGTTAGGGTCGACCCTAGAGTTGGCGGGTTAACGGGTTAGGGTTGTGATTAGACCATACTTCCTTTATCATAAATTCCAAAGCCTTCTTTTTGTGCTGAAGTACTAGAAGTATCTTGGGTTTTGATTGATTAAAAATTTGTAAGTCGTATCTTACTTTTTATTTGGCCTGTTTTTTTTTCTCATTTAAAACATAAAAAGACTTATTTACTAATGTTGATATAAAAGCTTTTGCAAGTGCCAACTAGTTTAGTTAGTAAAGTCTGTTGCTATTGATAGCATAGACTTGGGTTCAAATCGTGCTTGCATCGAATAAAACATAAAAATTGGTGGAGGGCGGGCATAAGCTAAGAGCGTACGACAACTCTTTGTAGTTGATCATCCGGTGCTTGCTGGTCAGCGAGTAAGCTAGACTCTTTGTTCATAAAATTTTAAAATGGACTGATTTTTTGTCAGAATAATGTATATTGTAACAATTATTCTCACTAAAAATTGAAAAGTAAAATTAAAGTGGTGACAGACAGGGGGCATGCAAATTGGGAACAAATTAAAGATATATATGAACTCGATTAATTTGACGGGTGAAAGAGATATCTCATGATATTGTGAAGTCAAGGGAGGCCTTTGGCGACCTGCCAAGTCACCGCACTTTCCTTTGAAACAGCACTGAAGCGAGTTCCAATTGAGCAAATTGCATAAAAAAATAAAACAAAAATAATGCAAATGCCTTGAAATAATCTATATATTTGTATGCCATTTTAATTAGTTTTCCTCTATAAATACAACCAGTCATGAACCACATTTTTTCATCAAATCATATTCCCTACTTATTTACATATAATTAAGTAGGGAATTGAAAATGGCTAGTTTGTATTATACAAGTAAGTTTGGATTACCTTCTGTCATGTTGTGTCTCATAGGGGCCTTAACCCTAGCCTTGTTAATGCATGTCTCTCAAGCCCAAAACTCCCCACAAGACTTTCTTGCCCCCCACAACGCGGCTCGGGCTGCAGTTGGTGTTGGTCCAATGACTTGGGACAATACGGTCGCTGCATATGCTAGGAATTACGCTATTCAGAGAGCTGGCGATTGCAAACTCATCCACTCCCGTGGACGCTATGGTGAGAACATTGCATGGAGTAGTGGCGCCGGCCTCACGGCAAGAGGGGCTGTGAACCTTTGGGTCTCGGAGAAATGTTATTACGACTACGGGTCAAATTCGTGTCGAGGTGGAGTATGCGGGCTACATATTTACTGATCACTAGTAAATACTATTCTGAGATGCTTGATTACATAGATGACATTGTATTTATAGAGTGAAATAACTTCTCGTCAAAGGCTTCTATCGCAATATGAAAACTAAACAATATTAAGAAAATACAAATATTGAGAAAGTGAAAAACATATATAGTCTTAGCAAAAAATCTTTCGATCGCATCCTTGGAGATCTTGATCTTCAATATTTTCTAATTCCCCTCCTTAAGTTGGAACACGTAAAAGATTGAATTGTCCAACTTGAGGTCGTTGATATCCATCTGATGAAGCAAACACCCCTTGGGTGCACATACGAGAAACATTTGATCAGTGCATTCTCCACATTAATTGGCCATATATGCTCCATACTTTCTTGTATTAAAGACTAGCATAACCATTTGGAAATAGTAGACGGTTTTTTCTTTTTCTTTTAATCCACTATAACGTTAAGAATCTTGATCCATCATTTTGAGGTAAATCCTAGGCCTATCAATTGGGTTGGGCTGGCCCGAAGCCCGCTCGTTCGGCCCGATAATTTTTCGGCCGAGCCTTATTTGAGAATGAGCTAGGCCGAGTCTTATTTGAGAATGAGCTAGGCCGAATTCAAGTTCGGGCCGAGCTTAGGCATTATAGAGCTCAGCCCAATTTAGGCTCGGTTTGAATATTAATTAACATATAATTATAATTTTTAAATCCCATACATCATTTATTCTTATTCTTTTTTGAAACCATCAAATTAGTTATTATTTTACTTGAAACTCAACACCATTCAATCTTTTTATTTTGAAACACAATATATTATTTATTTTTTTTTTTAAACTAAACAACATATTACTCAATTAAAGTAAATGGTTGACTCTAGAATAAATGAGACAACTATTTATACTATTTTAAACAACTAAATCTCATACCTTAACCATTTGAAACCCTAAGCTTCTTTAATTTATTTTCTTCAAGAATTTCAATGCTGAGTATCTCAAATATTATTAAAAATAGAAATCTTAATTTTTGAAATCTCAATTATTTATAAGTTTTTGGACATCCACGTTATAGCGCATATATTTTTCAAGCAAGCCCGAATTCGGCCAGAAGCTCGAAATTTTATTTGGGCTGAGCTTGGTCAAGGATATTTGATTTTACTTTGGGTTGAGCTTGGGCTTAAGAATGTCAAATATATTTTGGGCCGAGCTTGAACACCCCTAAGCCCGGCTCACTTAGCCCAATTGATAGGCCTAGTCAATCCAGTACCATGACTTTCACCCTTCCAGAGATGACAGAACCAAGTAGTAGTGCATCTACTGTATATACCACAACATGTGTGGTGTAGACGTGGCATTTCATAAAGACCAATAAGTCAATAAGAACTAATTAACTCTAGGAGGACACAATAAGAACACACAAAATAGATGATAGAAAAGAATAAAAAAATGACTGTTGGAGTGGTGTTTCTCAAAGTTGTAAACGTTCATAACGGATGAAAGGAATCATGTGTTGTCAAGCTCATAGATGTGGTGAGGAACATATAAGGTTGGAGAGTGTAAGATGGGTTGATAGGAGAGACCAAAAGACGATGAGTCGGTCGCCATCAACATGCCAGTCAAAGATATACTGAGTTGAGAAAGCAATAAAATCATAAACTGATGACCCTAAAACTAGGGGAATGGTTGTCTCAGAATGACCAAAAAGGTAAGATCTAAAAATTAAGGGTATGTTTGGTCGAAATATTCTAAGGTGAGGTACTCTCCATGGCTAACTCATTTGCGGCATTCTGAATCCGTAAGTCTATACTCAATTAAGTCTTGTAGAACTTTCTTTCGATTTTTTTTTTTATCTAGTTAAATCGTGTTTTCAAAATGAATTTCGAAAAAAAAAAGTTTATTTTCAAAATATTTTTCAAACCTTAGTGGCGTGGAAGCCAGGAATTAGGTAGGGGTGGGCAAATGTGGGCCAAACCGACCAATCCGATCCAAACGGATTTTAACCGATCCAATTGGATAGTTGGATTAGCTTCGTTTTAAATTCTTAAAATCCGATCCTATTAGATTGGTTGTTAAATGTGTCATCTAAAAAACTGATTAAACCGAACCAACCGAATGTATATGTTATTTTAGTAAATACTTATTTTTTTTTATTATTTATAATTATAATGTTAAATTTTACAACTTTACTTTTTTAAAAACATAAAACCAAATAGAAAAAATACAAAAGACCTAAACCCCAAAACTTTTAAGCCACATACTTCACGAAACCCTAATCCTCTTTTTTCACTCTCATTCCTTCTAATCTTTAAATGGTGGCCTTAGTTATATATATTTATATCTAATAAATTTATTATTTTTTTTAAAAAACAAAATTTGTAGGTTATTTTTAAGTGTTAAAAAATAATAATAAATAAGAAATTTTTTTTTGAATGGATGCATGTTCGACTTTTAAGTTTCTAAAATAAAAGAATATTGTAATTTGTGAACGACATTAATGGGAGGAAAAATAATAATCATCAACAAAAATCGACCATCCAATCCGATCCAAAAAGAGTGTAATCAGTTTGGATGGCAACCGATCCAATTATAGTTTGGATTCGTTGTAGATGGAAAAATAAAACTAACCTAATTTAGATCTGTTGTGGATGGTTCAAATTAGGTTGGACACAGACTGATGCCCACCCCTAGAATTAGGAGCAGTTCTGCACCATTCTTAAGGTTTTCTTCTGCACAAGTCTTCTTAATTATTTTTGGAGCGAATACATGTACTACTTCTAATTTATTTTTCTCTTTCTAAGTTAGAAATTTATTTTATTGCAATAAAAAAGTTTTTTATTTTATTTTTTGCTTTCTTTATTTGCTGCATTAACTTATATATTTTTTCTTTATTTTCTGCATTTCTCATTAATCATCTTTTTCATTTTTTTTTATCACTTTATTTTACCACTTTTTTTTATCGATTTAAATTAATTTTAAATTTAGATTTAATGATAAACTAGTTTTTCGTATCTATGATTTACCTAAATTTTTTATCTTAGCCTCTTCACATTATTTCCTATTTTTCGTGAAATGTTCGTTATTTTCTGAGTAGTTTTGATAGTTTTCTTTTCTTACTTAAATTTTTGGATTATTAAATCATAAAAATAGAATTTTGAATTTTTTTTACTGTTTTCATAATTTTTAAGCGTTTTTTAGAGTTTAGGTCTACATAATAAGTCTTAGGATTTATAAAAAATTATTTGTTATTATTTAGATTTTTTTCTAAAATTCTTATTGTTATCCCATATGTTAACGTGCAATTATTGTTCTTGGATGTGCAAATTTGATTTAATGGTTTAAATATTCATGTGTTACTTATTTAAATTGAGACTCTAAAATTCTCACTCGTAGAGTAGAGACCGATTATCCGATTGGACTGTTGTTGGGACCCTAACACCTTCCTAACCCGTAACTAGATTCCCGAATCTTATATCAGTTTAGATCAGTTTTAAAATGGGAGACTCGCCATTTTGATTAACATAAAAAGCAGTTTTCTTAAAAAAAAGTGACTCAATTTAGAGACTCCAAAAATTTTAAATTCTCACGTGACTAAGCCATTTTCTAAAACACGATTTTCGACGGGCTTTGATCCGTGGTATCTACACCATCATCCATTGATTGCATGTAAAGGTTATAAAATGAATGACTCAATACTGTTGATTTTCAACTAGTAAATGATGGGGATAAAAGTTCTAGAATAGGTTGATTTCGATGAAGTTGATCTACATGGCGGAGAGGATTACATTTTTCACCTAACTTCTGGCCTTGAAGCATCTTCACGTGGGCCTTAAAAATTCAATTGTAAACTCATTGTATGGATAACTACGTATATGTGGTGCGGATCCTTGTACAATATACAAGCTATTATTATTATTCATATAATGTGTTTACAAGATTCTTGTGGACCCTACATGAACATTATCTAAGGCTACGATAATGTTCTTCACACCATACATATTGTAGATCATCGATCTATTCTTATAGAATCACCCTAATCTAGGATAGGTTCTCATGAATAGTCTGGTCGTAGCAGGCTTAACCTTAGCCTTGTTAATGAATGTCTCTCAACCCCAAAACACCCCCACAAGATTTTCTTGCCCCTCACAATGCCGCTCGGGCCAATGTTAGTGTTGGTCCTATGACATGGGACACCACCCTCGCAGCGTATGCCCGGAATTACGCTAATCAGAGAGCTAAAGATTGCAAACTCATCCACTCTGATGGACCCTATGGTGAGAACATTGCATGAGGTAGCAGTGCCATCTTCTCGGGCGCTGGAATGGCGGTGAACCTTTGGGTTGCGGAGAAACTTGTTACAAGGAGGAGCTAGATGCCTGCACTACACACAGGTGGTTCGGCGCGACTCTGTTTGTTTAGGGTGTGCTAGAGTGACTTGCAGTACTGGGGGTACCTTTGTTATCTGCAGCTATGATTATCCAGGGAACTGGGAAGGAGAACGTCCCTACTAACTGTCTAGCTAGATAGACAGATCCCAGCAAAGTACCCTAAGAGGAATAAATATATATGACCCAATTTAATTACATGTTTTAGTTGTAATAAATTAAATTTTAGGAGTTACTACACAAAATAAGAAAATGTTGAGCTAGCTGGCTCTAGAACACAAGCGCTTAAACAATGTCAAGTATTTGCTTTAATTTATTTAAATTATTAATTTTTTATTTTAAATTTAAATCTATTAATTGTGATTAATCAAGTCATATTAGTTTGTGATAACTATGTGTATTTCAAAAGGCTACTAGGTGGTTCCTTGATTATTTTACTGCTATACGCTAAAGACATGCTTGATACTGCTACGAGCATGGTAGAGGTTGACACGGTCAGATCTCGCTGGAGTATGGAGTTTGATATGGAGGAGTGGAGTGCAATTGGTAGCTTGGTCCATGTGGTAATGTGCACTCAAGTTGACATTTCACAGGCAATTCGTGTTGTTAATTATTTAGCGAATTTGAGAGAACAACATCGGCAGGCAGTGAGGTTTAGGTACCTACATGGTACGATTGACGTAGGTGTGGTATACCAGCGAGATGGTGGTCTAGGACCACAGGTTTGT
>MVGT01003012.1:564-54590 GCA_002174775.1 Macleaya cordata
AATAATGGTGCCCAAATCATAAGTTACATCTTCAAAATATTAGGCACCTAATAGTTCATCAAATACAATATCAATCTTTAATAATAAGTATGCACTATTGTTTGTCACCAATGAATAATACATTTCTAAATACATAATTCTTCAACTTCATAATCTTTAATATATAATTCTACTCAATCTCTACAAGAGTAGGTATCAATATAGATAGGGGTGGTTAATCAATCTATCAATAATCATCCAAATCAGCATCACCCCTATATCTCCTATTCAATAAATTTTCAAATCCTCCTTATATCCTCATAATATGGACAAGTATATCCAAATATCTAATACTACAAGAGTTGACTAAAATTAAGAGTTCTAATCTACAATCTAGGCCAGAACAAACAATACCTATCACTAAAAACATTTACAATCACATACACATACTATAAATACACACATAGAAAAATCAAGAAAATAATAATGAGTCTTTTAATCGTTACATCTTTTAATCTTGAAGAGTTTTATCTTTGATGTCTTTTATTTACCTCCCAATTCGAATCTAAGGCACTTCCATTAAAGATCTACTAGTGGTGCTCCCATATAAGATCTAATACTGGCGCTCTGATACCATGTCTGTAACGCCCCAATTTAAAACTCAAATATCTAGGAGATTGAATCACATCTCAAGGCGTTAGGTTTACTATACCAGGTGATTAAATAGTACTAAAACAAACCTAAATAAAGATTTATGAACCTAAATCAGAGTTAAGCTAATATAGTTCGTCAGAACTTTAATCACCTCTAAAAATGGTTAGGCCCAACGGAAAATTCGCCAGAGTCTCCCCTGTATTTTCAGGTTCTGAAACCTGTATAAGAAATGATTTATCCATAAATAGTATTTCTATATCAATTCCATTCATCCATATCATCTCATCATATCCAATCATCCATATTCTTCAATATAGAGTACCTAGTCATCCAATAGGCTGGATCCAAACCATAATTCTAAAACGATCTCTCGATTGATAAAATAATACATATATAAGATTTGTTAAGTGATACTAAATATACATAAGTGTGATTGTTTTACATTATATAGTTCAAAAGAATATATATACAAGCAAGAAAATAACTACATCATAATTGAATAATAACAACACCTCAAGTATAATAAACCTGAGGTGGATACTCTCCCTATACCTGCCTCCTCAAATTACTTAACATCCAATCATCCACTGACTCCTCGATTTCCTGAGCAAAAAGCCAAGTGAGAACTTATAATACTAACAGGTAGTCACTAATATGAATTTAAGACAATACAGGTTTTAAAGAAAACTGAGAAATCATAATACAGTAATGTAAAAGCATTTGATACCTTTACTACAACATAAACCGATAACCATTCACTTACCCATACAAGTATAGATAAACTAACAACATCTCACCATCATAATACTGCGTAGTGTAATCATCTTAGAGTGAAGAGGCTACGACTAAATGTTTCAGCTCCTAGTTAGTGAGCAAAATCGTGTTCCAACTTAACCGATGTGGAACCCCATCGTTAGTTCCTAATTTCCGACCGAGCGACTGATTTGTCGGTTGGTGTGAGAAGCACGCTGGCTCATGATTTGGGTTCAGGTGGACCCTTGACCATAATTTGCCGATGTAGCCGTTGTCGCAGTGGTAAGCCGTTTGACTCGTGCAGACATCTTAATGATCATTAAAATAATCCAGGAGTTGTTACGCTCCTCAAGTCTTCGCCTAATCTAGGCAGCATATAACCTCAACATTTCTAGAATAATACACGTACCTATCCAAACAAGGCTTTCAAAAAAGAGAAATAGAATAACCTAGATTTCAATAATTTTCCTATATAATGAGAGTAACATTCCTGACATGAGACAGGAAAACATAATGAAAATACGGAACAAATCATTATTTTTAGGAAAACTTCAATGATTTGCTCGTGTAGGCATTACAAATCCATTTTCGGATCACCTAAAATTTATATTATAATACTATAAGTTTTAGTAGTGGAAAATACTTTTTCCTATAAAAACTAACATCCATGTACATGTTGTGATCTCCCATCTAATATTATTCCGGAGAAAGCCGGTAATATAACCCGGGGAAAGTCGGGTAATCAGGGGAAAGCCCGTAATATAATCCGGGGAAAGCCGATAATAATCATAGCCGGGGGAAAGCCCAGCATAACATATATAGTATATATTCCGAGGGAAAGCCCGTACCTAAGGAATCACCAACACATACCCAACAACTGGGAACCTCCATCCCACACATCATCTTAAAACAACTACTTCTCCCAACAGATGGAAGGAAGTAAAATATATATATATATATATATATATTATAAGAACTCCAAAATCCATTTGGTTTTGGAAATATACCCATCCCTAAAGCTCGATAACGATTAAATCTCAATTCTTTTGAAAATATAGTTTATTTAACTAGAAGTAAGAAAAGAATTATCTATGTACTTATATATGTATATAACTCATTCATATATATATAATTATTAGAATCTAGTTATTTTAAAAATAACTATTACTATTTTACATCACTATGTAAAACTATACTTTTGGAAAATCATTTTCACATCAATAGGACATCACAATTAAATCATGCATGCTTTGCAAAATAATTACTTTTGATTTACAAATCTAAACTCTATCAAAAGCATTGAAAGTACTTTAATGGCTACAAGAAAGTATTTATAAGTTCCTACCTCAAATCCCGCAAGGCTAGCTCTTTACAGTGTTGTTCGCCTCCAATTATTGGTCCTAGTACAAACTTCTAACTGTAAATAACATATTCAATTCACTTTCAGAATTCTATACTATTCAATTTAATCTTATACAAATAATTTGGTAATCTAAACTCTAACCTAAATAGTCTCTACAAGGTCTAAGTACCTTTAATCATTCTCTATTAACGCCTAAAAATCTTCAATCTATAAAAATACCTTATCAAATCAAATAAGGCTTTTACGAACTCAATTTGCTCTAAATATCCTCTTCAATTGATTTAGACCTCCGAATCTACATTCTAACCCAAAATAGTAAATTAGGTCAAAATCAACCTTCCCAATTATCAATTTTATCAATTAAGGGTTTAAAAGGTCTAATCAAACCTTAAACTATTAACAAAATCAACCCTAAAATTGAAAACTAAAGATTAACAACATAAAATATCTAATTAAAAACAATATGAAAAGTTAGGATTTCAAATTTATACCTCAATCCACAAATTATGTGGTCCCTACGATCTCCATCGGACCATCGTCATCATCTTCTCTCTCTCTCTCTCCTTCTCTCCTTCTTCTCCTTCTTCCTTTCTTCTTCCTCTTCTTCTCTTTCTTCTTCTCCTTCTTCCTTCTTCTTTTTCTCCCTCTCTCTCTCTTCCTTTCTTTTCTTCCCTTTCTCTCCACGTCACTCTCTCCCTTTCTTTCTTTCTTTCTTTCTTCTTCTTTTTTTCTTCTATCTCTTCTTCTCCTTTCTTCCTCTCTCCACCGTCCTCCCTCTAACTCTCTACTGTTTCTTTTTTTTTAACACAAAACTAAATGGTGGATGTAAAGAAGAACTCCAAAATAATTAAATAAATGATAGACATTGAAAAATACTTTGTTGTATAAGTATACATATATACTTAGGTACACAAAAGGTATAAACTATAAATATGTTATTAATACACCACACACATAAATAGCATGTGTATACACATCTAAATAAAGTACAATTGGTCAAAATTGTGGGTATTGGTCAAAATCGCGGTTTGCATTTGGTACTAGTCAAATCGTGTTCCGGGTCTCGAATCGCCCTCATTCGGTGTCCGATTTTTGCGTGTGAGTTATCAAAATTCAATAACTTTTTGAGATCTATCTATTCGTATGATTCTATTCTTCAAATTACCCTCCGATCGAAAACTCATTTATTTAATTTCAAGTTTAATTATTTTAATACTAAGCTTAATTATTTTAATAATTAATTGGTTTCACGGTCAAATCGTTGGATTAAACTCTAATTGACTCGGATTGACATTGACTAGTCAACTAAATTATTTTGGGTCGTTACAAAAACGACTCCTGAACGGCTGTCGCTTTGGTTTAGGTAGGAGCTCGCGCCGATCTTCTCAGCCTACCATTCCATCGAGATATTATTCCTTTTACCCCAAAACATTTGTCGACTTCATAGGGCAGTTCGGCGTTCACAGAGAAGAAGCACGATGGTTGACATCATTGAAGAAGTGCACGCAATGCTGGTTGAGGCAAATCAACAAGCAAACCGAAATACTGTTCCGACACCTTTCAATGTTAATCACACATCGGTGCCTGGAGTAGGATCTTCTCAATCTGCTCTAGTCCCATCGATGGGATAAAACTCCAACCCTGCTTTTCTGCCACTACTGTGGAACTGTGAATTTTCACTCGGCCCACTTCCCGCCGCTTGGAGAGGGTAAAAAGGAAGACGAATAAAAATTATACCACATGGGGTATATGTGAAGATGTAGGAGTCGCCACCTGATTATGGGGAATCAGGACCCAAGTTTTGAAAATCACCATAATTTCTAAGTTCTCAAGAAATCATAGCGATGACTCATTTTGCTGGGTTGCGGTCAGAGATGCGGGGTAAGGAATTTGGGCACGGGTCGGAAAGATGTTAATCACCCGACAACCGCCCGATCATAAGATCGACCCTTACTTCTATCTAACTATTATTATTCTACAAAAGAGTATGTATAAAAAATGTAAGTTTGAGCCCCCTAAGCCTACGTTTCATGCTTATAAAGTTTTCAGGGGCAAAATTGATACAAATGCCTATTATTCGGCACGTATCGAAAAAGTAACATGTGCGAAATATTTCTCACGTGCACTGAACAACACGTTGTATGAATATTATTATTCGTACAAGACAAAGATACACGTATTTACTCTTCTATACGTGTTTGCAAGCAATTCGCATAGTCGACAAGACTCATACAAAACATCGTGACACGTGTGTATGTCCGCACACGTTCACTATCAAAATGCAACACTTGGTTTTACTTTTCAAGTGTGCAACGTAAGACACGTGTATTTCCTAAGTACACATGTAAAAATGTGGTAGTTTGAAAAATGCAAGTTTTTTATGACATGAGTGTGTTATCACATGTGCCCAAAGTGATTTTAGAAACATTATATACGGTTATTCTTATCACGTACGAAAGAAAACGACTCATGCGCGTACAAGCACGTGTACAAAGAGTTTTCAAAAGTGTATTTTTCACATGTAGTTTCAACACGTGCAAATGGGACACATGTGGACAAATTCACGTATTTCCAAAAGTTTTGAAAAAGCATGAGCATGACTTAATTCTAAATTTATCTAGAATCCCTAATTCTCTTTATGAAATTCTAGTGCTAGAATGCATGCAAATAATTTTTTGTCATCTAGAAATCATTTGTTTTTCTTCTCTTTTGAAAATCATTTAAGATTAATCGCAAGTTGGGGTCTATTTAAGAATTAACCAAACTTGTTTAAGTAGGCAAGACCATCGACCCAGCTTGGACACGAATGTCGAGCTTAGGTGCCCGTCCATGGTGGTCTCACTTAACAAGTTTGGAAGAATTCTTAGACCAATCACGAAATTAACAAGCAGCTTAGTGCTAATGCCTCCCGAATCTAAAGCCAAACAAACCTAACCTAGATTTATCTTATTCTAGAGAAGATTATCTTTTTTAGCTATTAGGTTTTCAGGGTTTGGGAGAGAATGGATTTGTTAAGCCCATAAGAGAAGAAGTGGGTTGTAAAACCCTTTTGTGTGAAGTAGAAGTATATCCAGCTTCATAGGAACTGGGCTTTTAAAGCCCAAGATTGATGATGGGTTGCAAACCCAAGATTTAAACTTGAAGCCCATGATGTATATCATAGGTTCCAAGTTCAAAATGAATGAAAGTGGGTCCATCAACCCACTAAGTGGGGTGTAGGCCCACAAAGGCTTATTTGAAAGCTTATGGAGTTGTTCATGATTTTTAAGGCAAAAGTATTATTTCAATCCTAAGGTTTTTATTACATTTCAACAAAACTCTAGCTTTTACCCACTATGCACAAACATCACTTTTTGACAATAGTAGATGTAAGAATGACATTTTAGTATATAAAGCAACTTTATGCAACAAATCATATGTTATCATGATTCAAAAGCAAAAATGTATTTAAACACTTTATATAGAAACCCACATATTATCATGGATCAAAAAGGTGTATTTTTGTATAAACTACTTTATTTTTATATCCCATTTACTTTTATAGATAAAAAAGTAGCTTTTCATGCAAACACTTTTATTTTTATATCCCACTTATTTTTATGGATCAAAAAGTATGTTTGTGTGCAAAAGTGAAGAACATTAAATATTCACACATTTTCATGGACCATTCATGGTATTTTAACCTCATGTTCTTGCCAACATTTATTTTTAAACATGCTTTTCATATGAAAATTAGGTTTTAATGATGTAAATTTCACTTCCATACAAATACAACACTACCGATACAAGCATATATCACTATATGAAAACCATGATTCATTCATTTTATCTTGTATTTAAACAAGATGATATGCATATATTGATGATATCCACATGCTTTTTCCTATATGTAGATAATAAATGTAGTAAATCTCATGAAAACTACATGAATACAAAAATAGAAATTACACTATCACTTTATGGACCTAGGTATAATCAAATCAACCAACATCAAGACATGTATTGAGAGCAAATTCATTCATTATGTGAATCAAAACATTACATGATAATAACAAGCTCGAGTTAGTAAGTATACCTAGCTTTAGCCCAAACTCCAAAGATAGTAAGAGATCCCTTATGCCTCAATCCATTTGTGGTTGTGAGGACCTTTTCTTAGGTGGATTTCTAATAAAAGTAGAGTGAAAAGGCTTTCTCTCACTAGAAAATAAGCTAACAATAGACTTGAAAGTGTCTGGAGGTTTTTGGAAACAAGGAAGAGAACTTGGGAAGAACTCTCTTGAAATTCGTGCAAAAATCTCCTCAAAATTGCTAGTGTGTCGAGACCCTTGGCATCCACTTCTATTTATAGCTACAGGGAAGATTTGTGACCCTTGGATCATTAAAGTCGGTGGAAAAATCAAGGGCCACAGTTCATCCTTATCCAAAAAGGACAGAGGAGAGAGAAAATGCTGTCAACGGAGAGGAGCTCTAGCCTTCGGGCACATGCGCACTGCTACAACACGCCAACCGAAGCAAAAATATCGAGTGGAAAGAGAAAATGGCAGGCTGGGGCCTTCGTAGCCGTTTGGGAGAAAATATGGGAAACGGCTAGAGGAGCTCTAACCGTTGGGCGCATGCGCACTGGCACTACGCGCCTATCAAGATGAAAATATCAAGTGGAGAGAGAAAAAGTTGAAAACGGCCAGGGCTTATGCAGCAGTTAGAAGGAAACGACCAAGGCAATATGGCTGTCAGGTGTGAAACGGCCAGGGAGAGGGAGAGAGAATGAGGAACGGCTAGGGCACCTAGCCTTTTGGGTTAAAACAGCTAGGTGCCCCTGGCCGTTTGGTTGCAAACGGATATAAGGGGGTGGCCGTTGCTGCTGTTTTTGAAAGAAAATGGGGTGGGTGTTATTACCCACCCCCTTAATTATTTCAAGAATACAGGCGGGTGATGTTGATCCGCTCAAAAGTTTTTCAAAAAAAACCCTGATTTCTACTGACTTTAACGTTTTTGGTTAAATGGGTGGCGGGTGTTGTTACCCACCACCTTTGGTTATTTCAAAAGCCAAGTGGGTGATGCCGACCCACCTCAATCCTTTTTTCAATAGGGTGCTGTTAAAGGGGTTCCTCAAAATGTTGGGGGTGGACAGGATAAGGGGGTGGACAAAATACTTTAAAATGGTTGAGGGGATGGACATAATTTTACTAAGGGGGTGGTTACCTAAAAATGGGTTGGTATCTTTCCACCCAACCTTAAAAAATCTCAAACTGAACCATCATCTTCACCACTCTCACTCCCACTTCACCGTCGGTCACCTCCCATTCCACCGCCGGCAACTCCCCTCCACCGCCGGCAACTCCATTGCTGACTACCTTTTTCTTTTTTGATTTTTTCTACCGCCTCCACCCTCAACCACCTCTCTAGAACTCGACTTTCTTTAGATCTCACCCCTCTCTATCTAGCTAAATCTCATCCTCCCCATAGATTAAAAGAAAAAAATTTAGTTAAAAAATATTTCAGATCTAAAAAAATTTCGAAGAAGATGACGAATTCTACCACTGGTGGTTGAGTTTTTCAGGAAAACTCAACCACTGATGGTCGAATTTTTCATCAAAACTCAACCACTGTTGGTCGAATTTTGTTGAAAAGTTCAACCACCATTGGGCCGAAATAGATCTGCTACTCTTGTTAATTCATAAAAAATTTCGAAGAAGATGACTAATTCGACCATAAATTTTCGACCACCAATAAGCAGTTCAAATTTTTTTAAAAAAATTGGGCAGTTCAACCACTGGTGGTTGATTTTTTTAAAAAAATTCAACCACTGATGGTTGAATTTTTTAGCAAAACTCAACCACTGGTGGTCGAATTTTGTTGAAAATTTCAACCACCACTGGTCGAATTCGTCATCTTCTTCGAAAAAAAATTTTAGATCTGAACTTTTTTTTGTTTGTGTAATGGCGAGGGAAAAGAAGGGGAAGGAATGAAAGAAGGAGAACGAAGGAAAGAAGGGGAGGGAAGGAAAGAAGGGGGGGTCCTCTCGTTCTTTCTCCCTCTTTCTTTCAGTCTTCTCTCTGTCTCTCTCTCTTTCACTCCTCTCTCTTTCTATAATTTTTAGGTGGCCGGTAGTGAGGTTGAGGTGGCCGGTGGTGGAGTTCCGTTCAGTAGCTGGCGGTAGAGGTGAGGTGTTAGTTTAATTTACACCCTCAACACCCCCTAGTAAAAAGAAAGAAAAAATTGAAAAGGTGATTTTTGACTAAAAGCTCATTTAACTTGTCCATCCCCCCCAACATTTTGAGGAACCCCTTTAACAACACCCTTTTCAAAAAGACTTAAATTCTTCTGATCCCACATTTTTAACAAAATGGGTGGTGGGTGTTGTTACCCACCACCTTTAGTCATTAAGGTATGCAAGTGGGTATTATTACCCACTTAAAAGCTTTTTTCATGATTTTATGGTGGGTATTATTGCCCACCCAATTTTGGGTCCTATTGAAAGTGTATGTTAACCCACTTCTCGAGTTAATTTTTGGGTTGATTCTTCGAAATTTGAAAATTGATATTTCAACGGCATGCTTGGGTTGAGTTTTTGGAAAGTATGCTTCAACCCCATTATTAGGCTGATTTAGAAAAATGCCATCTGAACCCAATTTTTAGGCTGATTTTGAAAAGTGTGACGTGGGCCCATTTTTAGGTGCAAAATTTTGGTGTCTACAATTACCACCCACCAGCCTAGAAACTGAGCTCATCATAGAACTGGCGAAAGCCTGAGAGGATATTGCCATCATCGCTAAGGCTAACGTCGAGATGTTGACTTATATCCGGACCATAACAGCGCAGGGGTCTCCAATCACAACCTCGCTAATGGCTCCAGCACCCGCCGCTCTTAGCTGCTGAAGAACAGTCGCCAGTAGTGGTTGAGAACCCACCCACAGAGCAACGAGGGACCTCTGTTGTGTCAGATGTGGGACAGGTCGAAAAACCACAGTCACCAAGACCCACCTCGCCACGGCAACTTGACCAGCCACAAAATATGGTGAATGTTCCACTCAAAACACCAACATTTGAGGAGTTTAGCCTTCAACAGTTGGCCGGGTATGTCAAGTTTTCGGACCCTCAGAAAGTTTTATGAAGATCAAGCCAGAAGAGCTGTGGGACCAATGGCTTTTACAGTCTCCTCGCCAAACCCTGCTCAACCAACGACCCAACTGAAAAGGTTAACTTATTTGAGTGTTTTTACATATTGATAGAGTCAAAATTTTAAAGTGAGTATTCAATAAAAATAGATTGTTGTTATGGACACTTACCTTTTTTTATCATTTTTATCCTACACATAGGGGTATCCCTAAATTTATCACTTTTATCCTTCATTTTGTTTGGGATATTCCTTTCAAACATTTAGTATAATTAAAAAAATAAAAAACTTAGTCGATAGGAGAAAACCTAACACGATTTCCTCTTTTCCTCTTTCCCTTTTCTTTCTTAAACCCTAAAATTGGAACTCAACACTAAGACCCGTCCATGCATGTGGGAGTCTTAGTGTTAAGTCTTGAGCACTAGTGGTTTGGACCCATTATTAATGCTTGGCCTCGGGCGGGGGAGACCTGATGTTAGGGCTCTCCTCTGAGTGGCCGAGACTATTCTTCTGCCTAGATTTTATTCTCGATTTTTTTGAAATTAAATAAAAATAAAAATGATGGAGACAATACCTTCGAATGATATGATTGAGAATCGTTTATGGGATTTGATGACCAAATCATCTCATCAAATAACTTTTTTTTGTTTACAAATGTCACTCGTTAATAGAATTTTACTAGAAATAAAATCATCCTCCTAATTTTTTTAAGTCTTTTTTAATTGGAAATTGGTTAAAAAAAATTCAAGGAAAGCCATCCCAGATAAAAAAATTTTAACCTAAATTGACTAAAATTAAACAAATCTAAGTCACAACAAAAACTTAAATGTCAATAACAATGATCTAAAAATATTAAGTTGAATTTTGATGTACCATCCAAATAATTTCATTTTATAAAATTCTTAAACTTGAAGATATTACACAAATTCTCATAAATCAGATTCATATACCTTAAAAAACAAACACAACTTAAGTTTGATCAAAACTCAAAGGCCAAAAGAGTCTAGGGGACAAAACTCTAGTTACACTTTAAATCTAAAATCACAATTTCTTTAAATTACTTGTCCATATTTAAATCATATTTAGGTATACTTCCCATGGTTCGAATATTTTTTGGGATGTACTACTTCCAAAGCTTTCATTGCTGCAAGGCTATGTATAAGCCACATATTTTGCAGTGTACTATGGTCCTTTCAATGCTTGTCAATGCTTGAGCTACAATCACGTGTACGAACATTAATCGAAGGTGATAGGAATCCAATGTGGGTGTGCAGAGAATTGCAGTTCTCTTTTTCTTCTAGAAGATATTATTGATTGCCTTGGTTCCCAACATAATATTCCTAATTCCATTCACACCTAAACTACCAACTTTGGGAAAAAGAGTAGCTAAAGAAAAAGAAGCATGAAGTAAAGTGCAATCCAGTATGTGATTTATAGAAACCGCTCTAACTGTGTAGTCAATATCAAAAGAGAATAAAACTCCCACTCCCTATTGTTAGATAAAAAAGAGACAAAAGTTCTAACAACTTAAATTATTTATTGATTGAGATTTGAGACCACTACTGAAGCAGTGGGCACAAATGATGGGAGCTGCTATTGAGACACCCTTATTGATTTATTTTTTTGGGAACTAACAATTAAAAATTGAAGACGAGTGTCACGGTAAGTTTGTCCGACTATGTATGGACCGTGACTTAGCCGGTGGGCTAGCTGAATATGCGTGGCACAGAGGTGCATGCGCTTAAATATGTATGACTTAGCCAGAGGGCAAGTGAAGCTCCATGGCACGGAAGTGCTATGTTGTGAATATTCGGGAGCGAGCCGGAGGGCTTGGCAAAGATTCAAGGCTTGGAGAAGCTGCGAAGTGTATATTCATTTCATGGGCAGAAAAAGAGTATGATTGGTCTCATGATTTGATGTTTCCTTTTGGCGGTAGCGAAAAGGTAAATTTATCTACTATAGGGAGGGGTCCCCGACCTCCCTGCTGCACCTTCGGGTGTAGCTTCATTGGGCATTCCACGGAGCAACCCATAGGCTGGGCCATGCTTAGCTAAAGGGCTATGCGTTGGTTTCCTTTGTCGTAGGAGACGGCTTAGGACTGTGCATGCAGGAGGTGGTACAGTGGCATTCCTAGAATGCCTTAGGTTCCTATGCGTGCTAGACATTTAGTCAGCAGTACGCTTGGCCTGAAGCTTCTTTGGAAGGACCGAGCTATCCGAGATGCATATCTTGGTGTGCTTAGGGATATGCTTGGCATGCTTTGTGTTGAGATATCCGGGGTGGTGTAGCACGGTGTGGCATAGTAAGGGGCGAGCTATGCCTGGATCATTGGATGCTAGTAAGTTGCAAGCTAGCGTTCTCATATTGCTATACGAAAATCTTATAGCCAGGATGGACCTCGCATATGCGTATGCTTGGTTGGAGCCTCTATGCTTCTTGATAGGTGAAGTTTATGACTGTATGGGCAGTCCGAGTAATGTCGGCTTGGCCAGGTGGACGGCTATTCACGGTAACCTTCCCGGTACTGTGGAGACAGTGAATCCTACCTGATGGACGAGTGTCATAGGACACGATGAAGTGACTCATAGGCCGGCATATGAGCGTGGCTCATGTTGGTTATTCCGCTGTGCATATTGGTGCAAGATGACCTGATGGTCTAGAGCAGAACCGAGATGGTTTGTGAGGCTGACTATGGACTAGGAGGGAGTCTGTAGTGCCGCACAGGTAGACGGTAATATGAATTTCTACTGCGTGACCGCTTATGTTGCTGGTCGACCGTTCTGCCCGTGACACGAGGCTCAACCTCAGAGGTTACAAAACGGACCAGAGACAGAGAAACTTCAGGACTAGAATATCATGTTTTAGGAGATTCTAACCTTCTCCCACATCGAGCTAACATTCAAACAGTTTCATGTTCTTCAAAATTTACAAAATTAAAAGTTACATCACTAATTTCAGAGACTAAAAGTTTAGTCTGTTCAAAAAGATCTTTGTTTCTCCAACTAGTCTTTATGCTTGATTCTCTATTGCATCCAAAAATCTGCTTGTCATCACTCTCTATCACCACCTTGGACAGGCCCATTTCCTTGCACCATTTGATAGCAGCTAAGGCAGCATAGCAGTACCCTTCTTTTCTACTTAAACAAGTGGTAGATAAACTTTTAGTTCCTGTCCTGTACCCAATATCCACACTTTCATAATTGATTTTGTAGAAAATAGAATATCTAACAAACCAGTGAGGGAGAAAAATATTTGTTGCTGGAATTCTTGCAGAGAGATTAGGCTGACGGAAATCATGAGAAACCCTTTGGATGTGAAGTTGCCGATTAGCATGATATTTATCAAAAGCAAGATAGATTTGGGTTGGAGTACTAGTAGGATTTCGATTAATGTTTGTAAATTTTTTTTCACAACGTGCTTTCCAAATGAACCAGCAGACGAAAGCACTGTACTTATGCCATTCAAAAAACAGATTGTTCCAACCAACCATATGATGCATCCAACTATTGAACCAATCATTTATAGTTATGAAACATGAAGTATCTATATGTAAACCACATGGTAAACTAAACCAGACAGCCCTTGAAAACTCACATTTAAACAACAAATGTTCATCTATTTCTAACTCTTTATTGCACACAGGACAAATGGGATCAATATCATGTAGAATGGAAGCAATTCGTGCATTAACCGGGAGGATATTGTGCCAACAGTTCCAACAGAAAATTTGAACTCCAGGCAGAACATCTAGAGACCATTTTGTATTCCAATTTGAAATTTGAAATACCCATGGTAGTTTGGTTTGCAGTGAGTGCTTAGAGACCATCTAAAAACATCTTGCCCAGCACTATGAATTCTCACTTTTTTTATTTTGGCAGAGTCGTGGTTGGAAACAAAGATCCAGATTTTTATGATTCCAAACTCTAGTATCTCCCACAATAAGATCCTTGACATAAATGAGATCAGGTAGAATAGTAGGTTTTTCCACAGTTTCAGTTAGACTAGGGATCCAATTATCATCCCAAATTTTAACCTGGTCCCCTTGTCTAACTTCCTAAATCCCAAAGTTTTTGATTTGATGTAACCCTTTTTTTTTATTCCTTTCCACAACCAAGAGTTGGCTAAACTATTCTTGCTATTCAAAGGACTGGTATTTGGGAAATATTTAATGTGAAGAATCGTGGCCCATAAGGCATCCCTTTCTAGACATCAATCTCCACCCTATCTTCGACAACAAGGCAAGATTGAAAATGTTAAGATCTCTAAAACATAGCCCACCCTTGTGTTTAGGCTTACAGAAACTACCATGCTTTTAAGTATATGCCTCTATGTTCTCTACCATTTTTCTCCCACCAAATATCACGTTGTAAGGAGGTGATTTTGGTAGGGGTGGGACTCGGGCGGGTTAGGCGGGTTAGAAGCTTTGGACATGCCATGCCCACATTGTACCTCATTTGCCCAGAATGCCTATAGAACCCACAAAACCTATAAGAGGCTTACCCACGCATGGCCCGAGTGGGTTTCTCGGGTTTTTCGGGTTTCTTGGGTTTTTCGGGTTGCCCATGTTTCAATAAATTTAGGTGATTGAATGAAATTATTAATACAAAAAATTAATAAAAATAAATAATAAACTTAAATAAATAAAATATCCTTTATAGTTTAAAAAGATAAACAAACTAACAATCTACTCACATAATAAATGAAAAATTTAAACAAAATATAGTAACAACGAAATCCAAATCCATAATTGTCTTTATACTATTTTGAGTTTTACTTATTAAGTAATATTATAATTTTACTTTACATATAATGAGACAAAAGGAAAGTTTTTATTTTGGGTCTTAATACCTCCACCCTACATTAGCAACTTAATATATTTATCTATTTATATCTTTCAAAATACTTGGTAAAATTAGAGTTTTCTTTTTCTAGTCACATATTTCTATGCTAGAAATCAATTTAAATCTTAATATATATATACGTTTCTTGGGTTGGGCGGGTTGATTGGGTTGGCAATTATCTATACCCATGCTTGCCCAAATTTGACTACGGGTTGGCAAAATAATGTCCATACTTGCCCAAATGCCCAACAACCTTCGCCCATGCTTGCCCAAATACCGGGTGGGGTTCGGGTTGGTCGGGTTGACCCAACCCAAGTCCCACCCCTAGATTTTGGTAATGATAGCTTTTGGTATAACAAAACAGCCTATCTAACAGTACATTTGAATCACTAAAATCAAAAGTAGATCTAGTGTAAAGGAAAAACCAAATCTATTTTTTGATATTTTAAAGAGAGAAATAAGAGTAGATAAAGAGGGAGATCTGGAGAGAACAATGCGTCCACCATCACCACCGCCTACCGCCGCTATCGTCACCACCGCCTGCCACCGCTATTGTTACCACCGCCCAAATTTTGACAAAAAATCGAAAAAAATTTCGACGAAATCTTGTCAATTTTGGTTTCGAAAGGAACATGTCGATTTTGTTTTGAAATTTCGAGAGATTTCCATCGATTTTTTTTTCAATTTCATACTCCTTTTTTAGAGAGAGAAAGAAGAGAGAAAGATAAGGAGATTTGTTGAGAGAGAGAGAGTGAGATTTGAAGAGAGAGATGGAGATTTAGAGACAAGAGTGGGAGGTCCAGAGAGGTGGTGGTGCTGGTGTGGTTGGGGAGGGTGGAGGATATGGTGGTGGTGACGGTGGTTATTGTAGAGGGTGGAGGCGGTGGTGGTTATTCCTCTCTTTTCTCTCTTATTTCAAAATCAATTAGAGCTTCTCTTCATCTGGCCATGCAAGTAGGAAGTAGGTGGGCCGCTTTAGCCAGAAAAAAACACCCTGATTCAAGGTATTTAAATAGCACCGCCCCCAAAATGATTTTGTTTATGCTTTTTAGTTTTGTGTTTTGTTTAGTTTCTTAAGGTTGTCCAAATGAAAAATGCTACAAGCACCTTGGATTTGCACCTTTGCTAATACCTCTGATTATTTTATTCAAATTAGACCAAAATTAGACCCACGTTAGACCAAATTAGACTCAAATTAGACCCAAATTAGACCCCGGGTACAATTTTGTGTGCAAATCCGGGGTGCTTGTAGCATTACCCTGTCCAAATAGGCTGATTTTTTGATATGTATGTTATTTATACTATTTGGATCATATCTAAAAAAATCAGCTCAATCGGAGTCCTCTAGCACCCTCTAACACCACGAACACTTAATTTAGACTTTAATAGTATGAATGAACGGCTGACATTTAAAGTGATTTGTTTAGAGGGTTATATGTCTCTGATTGAGTTGATTTTTTGTAGACATCTTATAAATAATGATAATATTATGCTTACAAAAATTCAGCTGATTTGAAGACCTATAACTTGCAAAAAAAATCCCTTCAAAAACATCCTTATCGTGTGCCCTAAGGGCACACGTTAACAAGACCCTTTGTTTATAGATTGTGACGTGTTATAATTTCTACGGTACACAAGATACAAATACAAGAAAGTATATCGAGGGAAGTGGAAAGAGAATATCTCTTATCACTGTTATATATTACTCAAAGTACAATTCTATCTTTACTGAAACTCTCCGTACAAAACTAACTTCACTTCTATATCTTTCTTACATTTCTCTTAACATATATATATATATATAAATATATATATATAAGCATAACTTATCTTTCAACATAAGAAGAGATATATATAAGGCAACAAAGAAGGTATGAATTAAGACATGTGCATGTGGGAGGCGGGAGTCATCAATATAGATGGTGGAGTAGCCACCACCTGCTACACCTCCTTCTTTGTTATAACACTCACCCTTGGATGTCCACCATTCTAAGATAATTGCCTCGTTAAAAACCTTGCTGGGAAAACCCAGAGAGACAAAACCTGAGCTAAAGGAAAAAGAGTACAATGACTTAGAAGAGTGCTGGACTCGCATAAGCTGCCTTATTAAAAACTCTGACAAGGAAAACTCAGAGGGACAAAACCTTGACAAAGAAAAAGAGTACAGCACGATAAGGTTCAGTCAGACAAAAGCAGGTACTAGTATACTCCCCCTGATAGAGCAGGCATTTAAGTCAGTCCGCTTGATGATACATCCGTCTCATGCCAATACCAAACACCAACTTTCTAAAAATCGTCGTTGGCAGAGACTTGGTGAATAGATCAGCAAAAGTCTCACATGTGTTGGATATCAATCTCACAGTTCTTCTGGAGATGGTGAGAATAAAATAATTTCGGCGAAATATGCTTGGTTCTGTCACCTTTAATGTAGCCTTCTCTGACTTGTGATATGCAAGCCGCATTGTCTTCAAAAATGACTGTTGGAACATCAGTGACAGAGGGTAGAGCGCAAGAGCTTCTAATATGTCCAATCAGTGATTGTAGCCACACACATTCCTGACTGGATTCATGAAATGCAATAATCTTTGAATGATTCGAAGAAGTGGCTGGAAGACTTTGCTTGTTGGATCGCCAAGAGAATGTAGTACCACCACTTGTAAAAACATAACCAGACTGGGAGATAGCTTTGTGGGGATCGGAGAGATATCCGGCATCAGAGTATCCCATTATCTGAGAGCTATTTGATGGGTTTCTCGGATAGAATAATCCCATGTCTGTAGTCCCGTGGAGATAACGGAGAATCTGCTTGACACCTATCCAATGTCTCCTTGTCGGGGCAGAACTGAACCTGGCTAACAAATTCACAGCAAATGCTGTCTGGTCTGGTGCATTGGGCCAAGTACATTAATGCGCCAATTTCACTTAAATATGGTACTTCAGGACCAAGTAGTGCTTCATCTTCTTCCTTTGGTCGGAAAGGGTCTTTCTCAATATCAAGAGATCTCACAACCATAGGAGTACTCAATGGATGCGCTTTGTCCATGTTGAAACGCTTCAGGATCTTCTCAGAATACGCCGTTTGATGGACTAAAACTCCACTTGAGTTATGCTCGATCTGCAAGCCGAGACAAAATTTCGTTTTTCCGAGATCTTTCATCTCGAATTCCTTCTTCAAGTATTCAGCAGCATTACGGAGCTCTTCAGGAGTCCCGATTACGTTGATATCATTGATACACACATCGATGATAGTAAATCCAGATTCTGACTTCTTTATAAAAACGCAGGGGCAAATGGGATCGTTTACATATCCTTCCTTTAACAAGTATTCACTAAGGCGATTATACCACATCCTATACGCAGTGACCACATCCATCAGATGCATGTCGAGAATTTCTGAGACTACCAGACTGATCAGATATCTAAAAGTAATTGCATCCATAACAGGAGAATATGTCTCTTCATAATCAATTCCAGGTCTCTGTGAAAAACTTTGTGCCACGAGCCGCGCCTTATAGCGAACGACCTCATTTTTCTCATTGTGTTTTCTTGCAAATACCTATTTGTTTCCCACCGGGTTCACATCCGCGGGTGTTGGTACAACCGATCCAAACACCTCACGCTTTGCAAGGGAAGCTAACTCTACTTGGATAGCTTCTCTCCATTTTTTCCAATCAGTTCTATGTCGACATTCCTCTATAGAGCGTGGCTCAATATCATCGTTCTCTGTGACGATGTCAGTAGCTACTGAAAAGGAAAAATATCGTCGACAATTATTTCATTGTGATTCCACATTTCTCCGGTACATGTATAATTTATAGAGATTTCTTAATTTCCCTCTCCTGGGGATTGTAACGGTCCCTCTCCTGGGGATTTGCCTTCTTCAAGAGGCATATCATTAGAGAATGTGGATCATTCAATGATATTCTCTCCGGGAGTATTTACATTTATTGATTGGCATTTCCTTTTCCTGGGAACAGAATCTTTCGAACCAAGAGGTCGCCCACACTTTTGGGGTGCATTAGACGACTCATTTGCCGCAAGTTGTCCTACTGGGGTCAAATGCCCTCTCGGGACATTAGCTCTTACAGCATGTCTCTCCGGGACATCAAGTTTAGCTGGAGCATTGGCATCAGGTATATATGACTTGGTAACTTTAGCTGTGTCATTAAATGTATCAGGCATTTCATTGGCAATTTCCTGAAGATGAACAATCTTCCGCACCTCAATGTCACAGGCATTGGTACGAGGATCAAGATGACACATAGATGGTGTGATCCAGGAAATTGCATGTCGTTCTTCTGACGACGAATCACGCCGTTCTACTGACGACAGATTGTCTCCCCCTAATGACGGGAAGACTGTCTCATCAAAATGACAGTCCGCAAAATGGGCGGTAAAAACATCACCTGTCATTGGCTCAAAATAACGAATAATAAAAGGTGAATCAAAACCAACATATATTCCTAGCCGACGCTGAGGACCAAACTTGGTGCGTCGCGTAGGGGCAATATGAACTTGCACAACACAACCAAAAACACGCAAGTGTGAAATGTTTGGTTGGTGACCCATAAGAAGCTGCATAGGAGAATACAAATGATATGCAGTCGGACGAATCCGAACCAATGTAGCTGCATGTAAAATGGCATGTCCCCAAGCTGCAACAGGTAGCTTAGTTCTCATAAGCATAGGCCAAGCAAAAAGCTGAAGACGCTTCACAAATGATTCTGCTAGACCATTTTGTGTATGAACGTGAGCAATGGGATGCTATACGTCGATGCCAACTGCTTGGAAATAAGTGTCAAAAGCTCGAGATGTAAACTCGGTAGCTCCATCAAGACGGATAGACTTGATGGGGAATTCAGGGAAATGTGCACGTAATCGTATAATCTGAGCGAGCAAACGTGCAAAGGCAACATTGCGAGTGGATAATAGGCAAACATGCGACCACCTCGCAGAAGCATCCACCAAGACCATAAAATATCGGAATGGTCCACATTGGGGATGGATAGGCCCACAAATATCTCCCTGAATTCGTTGCAGAAAAGCTGGGGATTCAACAACGACCTTGGTTAAAGATGGTTTAAGCACCACTTTACCCAGAGAACACGCTGCACAAGCATAATCTTTGGACATCAGAATCTTCTTGTTCTATAATGAATGTCCCTGTGTGTTTTGAATTATTCTACTCATCATGGTAGAACCTGGGTGACCAAGTCGGTCATGCCAAAGCATAAACGCTTTCGGGTCATTGAACTTCTGGTTCAAGACGGCATAAGATTCAACCCTTCTTATTATCGTATGATACAAACCAGAGGAGAGAGCTGGGAGCTTCTCTAATATACGCTTCTGGTGTGAGACAGTGGAGGTAATACACAAGTATTCCATATCATGCTCATTCACTGTCTCAAGGTGGTATCCATTACGACGTATGTCTTTAAAGCTCAACAGATCTCTCCTGGATCTGGAGGAATACAAAGCATCGTCAATATCAAGTATTGTACCACCCGGGAGCATAATACTAGCTCTACCAGAGCCCTCAATCAAACTGGTCGTACCAGTGATAGTAGTCACGCAAGCCTTGAACATACTCAAGCTCGTGAAAAATTTACTATCACGGAGGATTGTATGGGTCGTAGCACTGTCTGCTAGACAAACATCCTCGCCATATTGGCTTTGTTTGGATATGTCTCTGCTTGGACCAATATCTCGGGATATGCCTCTGCTTGGGTCCATATCCTTAAAAAATAAAGCAAGTATAAGCATATACACAAAACGCTTATATTATATATAAACAAAAGTAGTACAGAAAAGTAGTACAAGAAAAGTAGTACAATTGGTATGAACAAACTCATTCCCCAATTGTATAGCAAAACTCTAATTGGTGTGAACATGCTCACCCCCCAATTAGTTTGCTTACATCCTCTCCTTCTAGATCGAGAAACATATCGGACAACTCCAGGTGGGTATCATCAGTGGGAACACCATTACAAATATAATTTGTCTCGGCACAAGTTTTGGCTTTCTTACATGAAGCCTGATACAAATCGACTAGGTGCTCGGTCGTATAACAATTACGCGCCAGGTGTCCTTTCATGCCACAACGATAGCAGGTTACATCTCTAGGGGGTTTATTCCAACCTCTCCCTTTTCCTTGCTTCGTTTCGCCTCTATCCCACTCTTGGGGATTAGCGGTATCCCTCTTCTGGGAATTTTGTGTAGCATGATTTGGATTATTCCATTTCCCAAAATTATTCCGTCGGTAGCATCTACCGCGCCTACCTTTATAACCAGGTCGTCCACGTCCCTGTCCTGAAGCAGTCGCTGCATAAGCTTCAGGTACAGACGTAGAACCAGTGGGACGAGCCTCATGGTTCAATAACAACTCGTTATTCTTCTCGGCATCTAGAAGGCAGGAGATTAATTCAGAATATTTTTGGAACCTACGTTCTCTATATTGTTGTTGTAACAGCACATTAGAGGCGTGGAAAGTGCTGAAAGTTTTCTCCAGCAGCTGCGTATCAGTAACAGTATCACCACACAGTCTCAGCTGCGAGGTTATTCTGAATAAAGCGGAATTATATTCTGTTACTAATTTGAAGTTCCTCCAATCATTCAAAGCACCAGGATGTATGACCATCGACAAGTGGCCAAATCTTTCCTTTAAACAATTCTAGAGGACTAACGGATCTTTCACCGTCAAATATTCAGATTTAAGTCCCTCATGGATGTGGTGCCGAATGAAAATAGTGGTCGGCTGATTTCCTTCCCAGATAGTATCTCCGAGTTGCTTAGACGCGAGATGGAGTTCCATATCCAGGACCCAGGAAAGATAGTTGTTTCCAGTGATATCTAAAGCAACAAACTCAAGCTTCGTTAGATTCGACATTGAAAATAAGACAATACAAGTATACTTTTCTGATTTTGTGAGATGCCCAGAAGCTTCGGGTTAATCACAAAATGTCAAGGTCTTGATCTGGAGAGTGGTAGAGACTTGTGCTGTTAACATGTTATAATTTCTACGGTACACAAGATACAAATACAAGAAAGTATATCGAGGGAAGTGGAAAGAGAATATCTCTTATCGCTGTTATATATTACTCAAAGTACAATTCTATCTTTACTGAAACTCTCCGTACAAAACTAACTTCACTTCTATATCTCTCTTACATTTCTCTTAACATATATATATATAAGCATAACTTATCTTTCAACATAGGAAGAGATATATATAAGGCAACAAAGAAGGCATGCATTAAGACATGTGCATGTGGGAGACGGGAGTCATCAATATAGATGGTGGAGCAGCCACCACCTGCTACACCTCCTGCTTTGTTATAACATGACGTAGGTTTTGTTTAATTTTAGTTAACTTATCCCCCGTTTGTTTTCTGCTGAGAAAAGGGCTGACTGCTGAAATGAGTACTGAAATAACTCATTTCAGCTGTCAGACTTGTTTGTTTTATTTTTTAAAATTGCTGAAATAAAGTCTGAATGCTCTGAAATGTTCCTTTTATTTTCAGCCCCATATTCACGTTTAAAACTTGTTGAATTACTGAAATGTCTTTCAATTACAATAGTAACCTCACTAGTTTTTATAAATGACCTATGTACCTAAGTAGTTATCTAAACCTAGTCTTTGCCGCCATATAATGAAACTCTATTTTCTGCCATAGTGAAACAGTTTCTGCCTTTATATTAACTAAATCGACCATTGATCATCCATTATTGTGCTTCATCTTCTCTATTTCTGATTCTCGAAATCCTCGTGTTCAATCTTTCTTGAAGGTATCTCTTAACATTCAATTTTATTTTATTTAGTTTATTATTGTCATTCATTGTTTCCTTCTTCCTAATTTTTTTTATGAAGGAAGAATCAAAATCTTTTTCTGTTAGTAGATGATGTTTTATATGATTTATTTTAATCCTGAAAGGACACAGAATCATGTATTTGAGTTAGGTTTCCTTTTGATTTGGGTAAAATTTTTGTTTTAGTAGTTTTCTTTTTGGATCAATAAAGGATATTACTGAGAAACTTCCTTGCATAAGGCATGCAAGGAAGGAGAACTGTACAAACCAGAGACCAAAAAGCCATGGACGTCCCCCCTAAATAGACCAAAAACAAAAGGAAATAGAAGAAATAAAAAAAAAACACACACATACATTGCACGAACATCACGCCAAAAACCAAGAATAGAGGACCATAACCACTTAGCACAACAACCCACTTTCAATGATATATTTAAAGATTGTGGATGGGTAAAATCTAGTTTCAGACACAATTGTACAGATCAAATCATTACTATACCTATGGGACTCACTCAATGATATATTTAAAGATTGTGTATTCTAAGATTTAATTATGAGATGGGATGATATTATTAATGTGAGTGTCACTGTAAATCCTCCCATATAGTTGTAATTTTTTCCTTATCAATAAAATTTTAGCCTTTCTCCTTAAAAAAATAAAAGCAGCCCACTTTCAAGGTGGTTCAAAGATAAAATGATGCCAATTTTTTGTTGTAGTAGCTTGGATCTATTCTAATGCTTCTTTAGTTATTTTAATGCCTTTGGTTATATTACAATTTTGTGACGATTACGATTTGGTTGGGGATATTAGACTAAAAATTGAGTGCAACTTTGTGTTGAACATATTTTTTTTTATAAACTAGTGTTGAACTTATTTGACACTAGCTAAAAAGTATAGGAAAATGCTACACAAATGATATAGGGCTCTAATCTTTTTTTTATTAATTATATTTTTAGCATTTTTCATATAATATTTCCAGGTATGGCTAAGCATTATCTAAAATTATGTATACATACCCAAAATTAGCACATTTATCTGGGGATTTTGAAGAAAAAATGAAATTGAAGGAGGAAAGAAAGTAGAGATGATTAATTCATCTAAATATTATGGATAAGGTCAAAAGTTACAAAATATCACCTCAGACACAACTTATTAAAAACATTTCAGTTGGAAAACAAACAGCTTTTAGTTTCAGTTCACTCAGTTTCAGTTCAGTCGGTGTTAGTGCACTCAGTTTCAGTTCATTTAGTGTCAGTTGGCTTAAAAAAAACAAACAAGCCCTTTATAGAAGGTGGTTTTCCTTTTAATCTTTTAAAGCCAACAACACAATAGGTGGGGAGCATAAGAGTTGTGAACTCGTCAAAGGAACGAGCCCCCATTTCTTCGACAAACCCATTTCTCCCCTTCAAATGAGTTGTGAACATGTGAGTTGTGAATGTGTGAGTTGGCAATCCCCAACAAACTAATTTCTCCCCCTTATACGCACTAGTGAGCTAACAACTATGTGGCGTGCAATTTGATTACTCATTTAGCAAACTACGTGGCATGTAATTTAGTTAATCTATTGGCAAACCCACATGTGCATGTGATTTGAAAAACTCACCATCGCCTAAGATCATCACAAAAAAACTTTGGCCTTGGATCCTAACAATGGGCATCCGAACACTAGTGTATACAGAGTGTATAAATAAGAAAGGTAGAAATAAAATTTGATTGGTGGAGTGGAAGTAAAGGAACCAAAAAAAATGCAACAGATGGAAGGACTTGAACATTATGCACCAGCAGTATAGGAACATCGAGTGAAAAGGGACACGTGGCGACTCTATAGTGTGGCTTAGTTGAGCCGCACTGTAGAAGTGCCCAACCCCTTATAAGTTAGTATGCCTTCTCACATGCGCTACAAGCATATGAGTTTCCAAATTACTCACCCCACCACCACCACCACCTCTACATGCAACTGCATAATTTTGAACTACGTGATGAAGAGATCATCACTATAAAAATTAAGCCTTTGGATCATCTCTACTTAGTCCCACAGATAGGTATAAGTAGGGTGTAAGAATAAAATAGGTGTTAAGTGGGCCCACTTGGAGAAGATCCATGGGCTGATGCGATTTAAATGATAAGAAGATATTCTTCACAAAGAATGAACCCTTCGATCAACTCCATTTAGCACCCACTTGCATGTCAGTTGAGTGTAATAATAAAGTGGGTATTAGGCTAAAAACTCAATGTCCTTATGGTTGTCAGATCCAACCGTAAGTAGTGTGACTATTTTAGGGATCAAACTATATCCTAATTAAAATTATCTACTATTAACTAAGTCAAAATAAAAAATCTCTAAGTAGAGTATTGACTTATTCGATTCTTAATATGCGGAATTAAGAACTAAAAATCGAATATTTCAATCTCTAAAAAAAATAAGAATTAACACAAGAGATTTTTGTTGACGAGGAAAATCCAAACTGAAAAAAATCCCGGGACTTAGTATAGTAAAAGAATCCACTAAGAATTAGAGAAAGTGTACAACCATTAACCATTGATAGACACTACACGCTCTGATCAGCCGATCTAGCCTTCACATGATCTAAATCCACAAATCACTCCTTAGTTGATCACCAATGCGTCTCCAACTTGAACTCCTCTAAGTCCCGCACTATGTACACACACTCGAATCCACGAGCATATCACGAACTCGAATCTTCAAGTTCAAAACATCGAAAATCCACTAGCAAACTTAAACTAGGGTTTTAGGTAAAGATGGGAAGGATTTGGTCATGTTCAACTCTCAATGATCATTCTAATTACTAAATAATATGTAGTAGAGCTTAATCTAACTAGAACAATCAATGAAGGTCAAAATTCAAGTTCTCCATCTAGAAAATATCGAACAAGAATACTCAACAAAGACTTGGAAACCTAGAATAAGATAAAAAAAATCCTCTAAGCTTGTGTTGATATGTGTGTTGTATGGTTCCCCTGAATTATGAACCAAAATACCCTTTGTATACTAGTAATTGACGTCTAATATATTTTGGAAACTTCTAAAACAATCCAAGGTTGTTTTTGAAACCTACTATTAGAAGAAATTTAGTTTTAACAACTTTTTCTGGAGTTTTCTTGTGTTGGATTTGATATGAAAAAGTCTCATTTTGAATGCAAGGCTCACAAAACCTTTTGGTTTTGATATGAACGAGTTTCCTATCGAAAACAAGGCAGACAAAACCTTTTGCTTTCAAAATGTAGGATTCTCCTATCAAAAGCAACATTATTCACAACAAATTTTGCTTTCGAAATCAAAGTTTTGCTATCGAAAGTAAAGCTCCCTGTTTTAAGAAAACCTTGGTTTCGAAACTAAAAAGAGGATTTTGAAATCAAACATTCTAAGAATGTTTCTAAGGTGTAAAAATACATCTAAAACATCCATTTAAAGTGGGGACATCATACTAGAGTCTGCATGCAACTAACCACCTATGGGAATACTAAGTATCTAAGTCACTTAACATCCTAAGATGTTTTTTCGGTGGTGATGAGTTTGAGCTTCATGCGAATCTTCTCTCCTTCTCTTCAAGTCTTCAATGATCAGAAATGTGGAGATAACTCACTGACTTTAACTCAAGTTACATACACTATATTGAGTTGATTTGACACGCAAATTGACAAACGAACCATGAGGGAACTTATGGACCTAACTTAGGTGGGCCCACTTGGGCGAAAATATCCTAGCCCTTCCTAGTTGTATATTTCCAAGAACATAAAGATACCTCACTTTTATATTGTCTTAAATATGGGTGGAAATTTTTTTTAGAAAAAAGACACAGAAAACACGCACGCAACATCACACACTGTCAACAGAGCAGCATTGTTGGCTCGGTTGAAGGCTCTTATATAATATAAGATATTTTGTAATCAAAACATATATATGCAAAAGAATAAATTTCAAAAAGTTTAAGGGTATTTGGCAAAAAACTGGGAGGCTGCTATTGACATATAAAAATAGAACAAGTACAACTGTCAAACATGGCCAAAGTTAATTTTTTTAGTTAACTTTATAAGACTAACAAATAGATAAGGGCTATCAAATTTGGTCAAACTCAATATACAAACTATTGTTTGACCTATAGTCCCTACCTTGCAACCCTAACCAACTCTAACGAAAAAAGTTGAATTTTTGTTCGACTCTCTCTCGTTGAATATCATTTTTCGATCATTGGAGGTCGTGAGCATGGAAGATAATGAGTTTTTCGAAGTAAACCCATAAAATTAATGGGAGAGTTGTGTTCAAAAAATACTTTTGGAGGGGGTATTGATTCCACTAATCTTCCTAAAGAAACTCAAACAGATCATTTTATGGTAATTAAATCAATCTTTGAATTTTTTTTTTCAAGTTTTTACTAGTTTTCGATCGAAAAAAATGTAACTCAGATTCGCAAAACGTTCTCTCTTAATAGTGTGAACAATTCAGAATGTTCTCATACAAAGGTGTGAATAATTCAAAATGTTTACATACAATGGTTTGAACAATTAAAAAAGCTCGCATATAAGGGTGTGAACAATTCAAAAAGTTCACATAAAATAGTGTAAGCGAAAATGTTCACACTTTACAGTGTAAATATATCATTATCCCAAATTTTTTTATTTTTATTAAACCTCAGTTAAAACTTACAAAAAAAATATGGATTCAAGATGGTTGACTCTGAAAATTGAAAAAATTGAAAAATATAAATAAAAACTGACGAAAAACTTGATTTACCTGAACAATTGATTTTAAGTTTCGAGTTAAGTTTTAGATTTGAAGGTGTTAAGACCGAACAGTTTTAAAGGTCTTGGTTAAGTTTTAGATGTGGTCAATGGGTTTTGACCAATAAAAGATAGCCCTAATGATTTTCTATATGCCCTTATCCAAATACAATAGCCCTTATCAAATATTTAGATATCAATAGCAACCTCCAAAAACATATTTTGTCAAGACAAGTCAACATTTTTTTAATGTAAAGTCTAATAATCACTGCAAACATTTGGAGGGTTAAAAATGTGTTATGTAGCTTACAACCCTTAAGATTGAGGATTGCAGTGCGCCTTTATTACTAGGCACACTGCAACCTTCTTTGTAACACTGCAACCCTCAACTTTAAGGGTTGCCGTGATTTTTGGACCAGAAAACGATGACTAGTCTGGCAACATAAAATCTTTTTCAAGTATGCAATTCTCTAAAAAGTTAAAGGAATATAAAAGTATTGTTTATAACTTTAAAAGTTTTTTATTTTCGTACTACTCGTTAGGAGGGCTAGGTTTTTTTTTTCAATTTTTTTTTTAATTCTTTAGAGGCAGGGATGTTTTTTTATGATTCTTAAAAAGCATTTGATAGGGGTAATTTATTATTGTTTCAAGGCGCGCTAAAGTCAACTTTTTCTATAAATCGGAACTTAACTTTTCTTGAAGAGAAAACAACATGCCATTCCCTCGTATCAAAATAATTGACCAATAAAAAATATTTTTTGTTTCTAACTACTAACTAGTAGCAATTAATATAAAATTTTTAATTAAAAGCTTTAAGCCCATTAAGTGGTTTGAGATCACTCACTACCACTTAATAGATTTAAGGTCTAACAATAAAAGTTTTTAGACGAAAAAAAGAAAAAAAGTTCAACACTATTTTATAAAAAAAAATAGATGAGAGGTTACAAGAAACGTACATATCTCTCATAAAAAGAAAAAAAGAAAAGGAAAATTCCTACATTACAAGAAACGTACATATCTCTTATGTAGTGTCATTCTCTCGTATGAATGTGATTATCGAACCTTTGAATCGAAGTAATTAATGAAGACGAAAAATAACGAAGAGAAAGACATTAATTTTGTCAAAATTAGAATATAAGTACTATCGTGAAAGCCGTTTTGCTAACGCGCATACATTTTATTGGTTGGTGAGGAATGATATGAAATAGTTCCACCTGGTCGTTCCGCACTGCGACTTCACGGTCACCAAAGAAGCCCCAAGAAGCATCAAACATTTTTGATAAGATCTACGAAGCAATTCTTAGATAGCAAGCACTAGGTGTGACTTCATAAAAAGCAATCAAAAATAAGATCGAAGAGAATGAAACGCACGTGGTGGTCATTATGGCGGTTCCTAATATTTTCTCACCCTTTCAAACAAAAAGAAAAAACAATCATTCCTTTTTAGTATACTCAAAAAGGAAAAAGGGGACTTAAAGATGAACTAAAGCAAAAAAGGTCAAGACCAGATTCCTTATTTTTTTTGTCCCTAACCTGTCCCTTAAGAGAATGTTCTCCTCACTGTTTATCTCATTCTCATAAAACATAAAACTATTCTAAAACTTATAACCCTATTAGAAACCATCCATTACTAAATGTAAGAATGGTTTATTCAGCGTTGATTTTTTGAGGAACTATTTATGGGGTTATAAGTTTAAGAATGATCTTATTTTTGGTGAGATTGATCTATATGGTAAGGAGAATATTCATATAAAAAAATCAGCCGTTGATTTATCTCCATGTGAACCCCACAAAGAAAAAATCGGTGAGGGACAGGTTAGGGACAGAGGATTTGAACTCAAAAATGCCTATAGGGACTTCTCAATACATTTTGACAGTTGTGTATTCAACTGTATAGACGCTTGTCTTGACCTTATGAATCTCTCCTAGCATGACTAGATATCCTTATATTCATATTTACTTTCTGCTTATTTATAAAATTTTCGTTCATGTTCAAAAAAAAAATTTGAACTAGAAAATGCAGTATCCTAAAACATATAGAGATTTCGATCGATTACTCCAAATTCACAAAGTATATTGCTGTTTAGTTCCAACTATCTTTAATTTGTCTAAACCATCCTTTATTAGTTGCTTATTGACTGTTTAGTCTTTTTTTTTAACAAATAACAACCTTTTAGTCTTTTTTCCATACTCCTGTGCATCTTTTAGTTACATATATTACCAATTTTACCATTATTTAATTTTTAAAGGTGGACAGTGGGAGAAAGAAAGTTTGTTATTTTTTCTTTAAAAAATTTAAAATGCTATATCTTTTAAACCACAAATTAAATTTAGATAAAATTTATATTTTTAGAAAGATTTAGACGAGATCTTCAAAACTATACTAGTTAATAATACTTTTTTAAATTTTTTTCAAAAGAAATGCATGTGGCACCACGAGCAAACACTCTCACTCTCTTTTTCATTTCTTGGAGGTACGAACGAGTCTCTCCTCCCTCTTGGCCCTTTCAATAATTTTATTATCAAATATCATGCTCATTAATAAATTAAGGGAGATCTACCAAAAAACTCAATTTGGGTTTATTTGAGTCCATTTAGTCCACCAAAATAATACGAGTCTATTTGGTCTAAAAATAAAATTTGGACAAATCTGCCCTTTAACTAATTCAAAGTTATCATTAACTATAGGTGCATGTGCTACCAATTAACTTCTACTTTTTTTTATTTTATTTTTTTACAAAAATTGGCATAACTTTAAAAATATAAATCAATTTTTTACAAAATTTATATTTTTGAAAAGCTTTCATCGAGATCTTCGAAATTAGGCCAGACAACAATACTTTTTTCTTTAAAAAAAAAATTATGCAAAAATCTTTTTGCGTAAATAAACAGAAAACTACTACAACTAGTACAATTTATCTAGATTATATCCAAATTCAAACTTTCGAGTCTCAAACTAGGTAACATTAAGTAAAAAAGTGAAGATCTCAAAAAATGCTTTCTAAATATACAAACTTTGTCAAAATCTATTACTCAAAACAACTGGCAAAAATATTTTTGCATGTTTTCTGTGTATGCAAAAATATTTTTGCATAACTTTCGTGAATTTTTTTTCTTCAAAAATCGTTCTTAATTGGCCTAGTTTCGATGATCTCGAAAAGTGCTTTCCAAATATATGAATTTATTCAAAATTTAAATTTTAGTTTAAGAGATATAATATATTGAAGTTTAAAAACAAAAAAGATAACTAATTTTCTCTCTTATACAACTGTATAAGTTTGAAAAGACAAAAAAGTGATAGAGAAATATAATAAGGGTAAAATATGAATATTAAAAAGGAAGTAATGGACTAAATAAAAAGTGATAGAGAAATATAATAAGGGTAAAATATGAATATTAAAAAGGAAGTAATGGACTAAATAGACCATTTTTTCATAAATTAATTATATTTATTAATATTGTGGAATTAAATTATTTTAAGGCATAATCCCAATATTTTTAACATTTAGCACGGTGGGTGCTCTAAGAAGAAACTAACATGTGTGTGTGAACGAGTTATCTCCGCCGAAATAAGCCTTTCTACTCCGAAAAAAAATTGAAGGAAAAGAAAATTTTATTGAAGGAGGAAATATACAGAGATTACAGCTTAAAGTATAGAAAAAAACAGAAAACGTATCAAGAAATTTGAACATCAATGAGCATCGAGTACCACATACCAAAAAAACATTAGTGGAAACGTGAGACAGGTGCGGAATCTAGACTCCAATGGGCGCGTGCCACCTTCAACAAAAGATAGTGAAACGTACCTCAACTTACTGTAAATTTCGACCACAAGTTCTTCTTTGAGTAGCTAGCAAGGTCCCACCATTAGTGTAATCGGGTTTATACTTCATTGCAATAGACAAACTTTGGAACAAATTGGAATCCAATGGTTCTCCTGGACTTATGTTTCTTATCTGCAATTTAATTTTCCGTTCATGCTCAAAAAAAAAAAAATTGGAATCCAATGGCAACTTTTCAATTCTATCTCATCGATCATCTTGAGACGAATAATTTGGACAAGTCACGTTCTCTATGATGATCATGACAAGCCTGGGGTCTATCTACTTACAACAAAAATCAAAAAAAAAAAAAAAGTTTAAACNCTTATATGTACATGTTATATGTACAGGCTCATGTGGAACCTACATGAGGTTGATCTAAATGCTGAGTTTTTATGAGGATGTTCTCCCCACCACGTGGATCATCTTCACAAAAAATCAGTCCATTCTAAAACTTCTAGCCCCATCAACAATTGATTGGAAGTTGATTAAAAATTAACGGTGAAAAATGAACGATGAAAAAAAGAGTCAAATTTTTATGGGGTTAGAAGTTTTAGAATGAACTTATTTTTGGAGAAGATGATCTACATGATGAAGAGAACATTCTCACAAAAAATCAGACCCTAGATCAGCCTCATATGGACCCCACAAGATCCTGTACATGTAACCTGTACGTATAAGACTATAAGCCGATCCGGACTCTTGAACCAAAAGTTTAGTACTAGAATTTGTACGTGTGCTTCAAACTTTGGTGAAAAATTATCAAATAAATTTTAAGACCATCCTTACAAAAAATCATTTTCTTCTAAAACATCTTCACACCCTAATACACAGTTCATTTATTTTCTTTTGAAAATCACCAAATTTTTAGACGTATGTCTTTTATACAGTTGATTTCTAATCTAAATCTTAATGGGACTAAAAGATTTATAGTAACCAGGACTGGCCTTGGATACAAGCAATACAAGCAGTGTTAATTTGTGGCCTCCAAATTTGGGGCCACCTTTTTAGGAGGTATATTTTTATAAACTCGAGATACATACACCTAATACACAGTTCATTTATTTTCTTTTTTTAAAAAAAAAAAAATTCGTTTTAATATGTTAGATATTTTCATAATTTCATTATTTGTAGCATTATATATTTTATTGTACGAACGGAGGTTCGTTGACTGTTAGAGACAACCGTTGATGATAATCATTGGCAGCCCAACAGACACGACCAATAGACACCCGTAAGTCTATAAATAAGACCTACAACCAGTTCAAACAACAATAACAATTTCGTATCTTCATTCTTTCATTTTTGGGCATCATCAATTTCGTATTCAGAGTGTATTCTTTGGTTTGATCTAGTCACATCTTGAATCAAACAACCTCTATTGTATCTTGAGAGAGATTTTCTTAACCACCTAGTGTTATATCGCGGTTTCTACAGAAAGAGAAGAATCATTTCTTAAAAGACAACGCTTGTACCTGCCTTGAAGTATTCTTTTTCCAGTATAGAGTCTTCCCATTTTTCGACATAATAAAGGTGTATTATTCTAATATGACCATAGTGATGCAATATTACAATTTCTTTATTTCTTTCTTGATTTACTAAATATTTTTAATTTGAAAGTAGTCTTCCAATTTACGACTTGAAAGTCGATTCATTTTGGATGTTAAAAAAAGCGCTAAAAGTCCAATTTATTTTTAACTTGCTTATTTAGATATATTTTCGGCACAGTTTTTGTGAAGCTTAATAAAAATGATTCAAATGTCGGTTTTCGGCGAAGATGATCTACTCACCATTTAGTTCATCCTCGTCTAAAATCACATCATTTTAAAACTTCAAACTTTGACAAAAGTTATGATTTATGAGACGTGTAACCTTGGACTCTTTAAATATTCTATTCTCTAAAAAAAGTTGTTAACCGATTCATTCCGGGGGTTAATTATGTTCAACGTGCCTATGTGTTTCCGTAAATCTAATATGTTGTTTTCTAAATCTAATTACTGCAATTTACTGAGAAAATTATGGAGAAAATTATTGTACTATATATGGGGACACATTTTATATTATTGGCTTCTGATGGTCTCCAAAATCTCAAAGACTGAGACCTTATAGAAATACTAGTTTTGTGTGGCTTCAATGAACGGACACTTTTTATGAAAAAATTATTATTAATTTTATTAATTTTTAGAAACTTTTTCTAAAGTATTTTATTTTTCAGAAACTTTTTTTATTTAGTGTGGAAATATTTTTTTTTATATCTATTATCTATTATCTATTATCTATTATCTATTATCTATTATAATATAATATAGGAGAAGCCTTGGGTTAACAAAACCCTCTCTCTTAGGTGTGGGTTAAAAAACCTATATTATAAACATATGGCCCAATCTATTATCTATTATTGGGTTAACAAATCCCTCTTTCTTAAGTGTGGGTTAAAAAAACATACATTATAAACATAGGACCCAATCTAAAACAACGAAATTTTTTAATTATCTAATAAAAAATTTTAATTTTTTTTTTAAAGAAGCCCGTGCCTTGCACGGGATATGGGGGATAGTAATATACTATAGGAGAAGTCTTAGGTTAACAAAACCCTTTCTCTTAGGTGTGGGTTAAAAAAACCTACATTATAAGCATATGGCCCAATCTATTATCTATTATCTATTATTGGGTTAACAAAACCCTCAAATCTCACAAGCATGCCACGTGTCATTCTCTCTCAAATCTCTTTCTCCCTAAAAAATTCTCTCTTTAAAAATTTATTGTAATTAATTTATAATCTTAAAGCAACTAAATTTTTTTATTATAATAAATCTCTTTCTCCTTAAAAATTCTCTTCTTATTTACAATAATTAAAATTCTAATAAAACTAATATTTCTAATTATTGAATAAAAAAAATTAATTTTTTTAAAAAAAACTCCCTGTGCATTGCACGAGGTATTAGGGCTAGTAATATACTATAAGCGAAGCCTTGGGTTAACAAAACCCTCTCTATTAGGTGTGGGTTAAAAAAACCTACATTATAAACATATGGCCCAATCTAAAACAACTAAATTGTCTAATTATCTAATAAAAAAATTCAATTTTTTTTTAAAAGAAGCTCCGTGCCTTGCACGAGATATAAGGGCTAGTAATAAACTATAGGAGAAACCTTTGGGTTAACAAAACCCTCTCTCTTAGGTGTGGATTAAAAAAACCTACATTATAAATATATGGCCCAATCTATTATCTACTATTGGGTAAACAAAACTCTCTCTCTTAAGTGTGGGTTAAAAAAACCTACATTATAAACATATGGTCCAATCTAAAACAACTAAATTTTCTAATTATCTAATAAAAAAATTAATTTTTTTTTAAAAACGAAGCCTACGTGCCTTGCACGGGATATGGGGGCTGGTATATATATATAGGGCTATGTTTTTGTATATATATTAGGTCATATGTTTATAATGTAAGTTTTTTTAACCCACCCCTATGAGAGAGGGTTTTGTTAACCCAAGGCTTCTCCTTTAGTATATTACTAGCCCCCATATCCCGTGCAAGGCACGAGGGCTTCTTTAAAAAAAAAAAATTGAATTTTTTCTTAGATAATTAGAAAATTTAGTTGTTTTAGAATTAGAATTTATGTTTACAATGTAGGTTTTTTTAACCCACACCTAAGAAAGAGGGTTTGTTAACCCAATAATAGATTATAGAGTGGGCCATATGTTTATAATGTAGATTTTTTTAACCCACACTTAAAAGAGAGGGTTTTGTTAACCCAAGGCTTCTCCTATAGTATATTAAAATAGACTAGCCCCCATATCCCGTGCAAGGCACGGGGTCTTCTTTAAAAAAAATTTTTAATTTTTTTTGTTAGACAATTAGAAAATTTTATTATTTTAGAATTTGGATTTATGTCTATAATGTATGTTTTTTTAACCCACACCTAAGAGAGAGGATTTTGTTAACCTAATAATAGATAATAGATTAGGCAATATATTTATAATGTAGGTTTTTTCAACCCATACCTAAGAGAGAAGGTTTTGTTAAACCAAGGCATCTCCTATAGTATATTATAATAGATAATAGATAGGATATTTATTGAAGGATAATCCACATGGAGATCAAGAAACCATCCGGTCACAAAAAATAATCAATCCTTAAATCATCTCCATGTGGGCCGGTCCCTAGCATTACTCGTATTACTGCTAGCTAGGGTCACACATGCAAGGAAATGATGATAAAATTTTACTCTCCAAATTTGCCTATAAATAGGGAATATGGGGGCTTTGCCATGAACAACTCATCCCCCATCAGCATTGTACGCAATTTCTTTAATTATAAGTTCTAGATTAGATAGCTGCTCCCTGTTTTCTCTCATGGCCTACTCATGCCTTCATCAGTCGTATCCTATGTTTCTCAGTACTCTTCTCTCCCTCCTCCTCTTACAATTAGTACAACATGGAACTACTACTTCTACTACTACTACTGAAAATAAGGCTCATCCCCAGGTACGTACGTAGTATGTACGATTGCAATAAGAATTATTTGCCAGAACTACGGATTAATTCTGTTCATCGATCATCAAAATCAATGGGTAGTCCTAATTAATTAATTAAATATCCATTTGGACGTTTTTAATTACTCTAAGCGACTTCGTTTTTTTCTCTTTAGGCAATCCAGCCACAGACTTAGGCAGCAGCAACCCAAAAACCAATATTGTTGGCTTTAGGCAGCTACCCAAATTATAGCAGACAACCAAGAGAGAGAGAGAGAGAGAGTAGTTGATGAAGATAGAGATGGACAGAAAGAGAATTAGAAGATGATGAAATTTTTTATTTCTTGCTGCCAAGGGGATTTTGGACCCAATAAGCTTGAGAAGAGTTTTTTTTTTTTTTGTCAAGTGATCAATTAATTAATGGCTTACCCTAGTGATACAAAAATAAATTAATGGCTTACCCTTATTAATTTTTTATTTTTATTTTTTTCATTTGTTCAGTCATATATCGTGTATATGGGGAGTAGCAATGGAGAGAGTGATATTGAAGCTGCAAAATTAGCTCACTTGACACTACTGTCCTCCATCATACCAAGGTTATATATTGTTACAGTTAATCTTTATATAAAAGTTTTTGTTCCAACAAATTATTTCTTATTAGGCCATTTTTGTTGTAACTTATATATATATATAATGCTGTATATTATTCAAGAATAATTGGTTAATAATAGTATTAAATATTTCCACTATTATTATTTTTTCATAATTTTGCTAACATAAAATTGGTTAAAAGCCCCATAGAGAAAAAATAATTAGTGTTTAGTATTTGATATTTTTAAAATACACAAAAGATCTTGTGATCATTTTAAAAAATAGTTGTTAGTTTTTTAAACTTTTTAAAATATTGATTTAGTCCACGGTGAACTATTTTTTATAACTTAAATTTCCTTTATTACCCTTTTGTAACTGTCTCAACACTTTTGAAACAGTTTAAAAAATCAATGTAATAACTATAAATTACTTATTTTTAGGAATTCTAATCATCCTTATCTTCTTCATAATTGTAGACAAGTTACTACAAATTTTTATACTAATTTACACGCGTATGATTATTACTATCGTGATATGAATTTCAGTCCCTAGTTTTAATATTTTTCGAATTTCGATGACATCCGAAGCGTCCATCTAGTTTTAATATATAATTTTACAAAATTAAGTAAAATTAAAAATTGTAGTAAAATAATATTTTATTCGGCTAAGAGAATATGAGAGAAAAAATAAGAATTGTAATGGAGAATATTTGGTTTGGTTACAAAATAATAGTATTATTGTCACTTATAATACAAATGTTTGACTAACTACCATTTAGGATAAAACACATATTTTAAAATTGTCAAATACTAAACACTAATTAATTACTATATAATGGTCTAAACCCTAATTTTCTGTTTTACTAAAAACCCCATTTGGTTGTGGTATGTCTTTTTTATTCTCTCCCCAAACTTTTTACTTTTGTTCGAAAACTCTTTTGTGACAATTTAGTCGTTCTTTTGTAAACATAAAATAGCTGTTTAGTCCTTTTAGTTAACTGTGTGCACTTTTCTAGCTCTTTAGTTCGGTTTTTGCCTTTTTCAATCATTAAAAATGTACAGCTGGTAAAGAAAGAAAGTTAATTATTTTTATTATTTTTAAACTTTAATTTGATTTATCTTTTAAAATAAAAATTATATTTTGAGAAATTTTTTTAGAAAAAACATTTGTCGATATTATTAAAATGAGACCAACCAACAATATTCAAATAATAATAATTATTATTCTGAAGCTTTTACAAATTTTATTTTTAGTAATAGATTTTAGAAAAATTTATATATTTGAAGAGCCTTTGGCGAGATCCTCACTTTAAAGACGGTCACGAATGTGCATTTGAAAAAATAATATTTAAGAAAAATTAATTTGTGCTTTTAAAGTTATAACATTTTTTGTTTAAAATATAAAACAAGTAACTTAAATTTACTTTCCGAAGATAAGTGAGTGGAGCGGCCTTTTTGGGGATAGGCCTGCACTCTGATACCATATTAAGTTTGTGGGGGCATTGAACTCAAAATCAATTGCCAATGAGTGGAGTGGCCCATGATCATTATATATTGAGTTTGTTAGACTCTCATATCCCATGCGGTACTATTTTCATCACTATTAACATAAAATACTCTTTTAAATTAATAATTTATTTTCTTGCAGTGAAGAGAGCGAGAGATTATCTCTAAAACACATCTACAATCATGCTTTTAAGGGGTTCTCTGCAATGCTCACAGAAGAAGAAGCTTTTTTACTATCTGGTAACTATCTTGTAACATATTTTTGTTTTGTCCTCTGAAATTAAACTGATGCCTGCCTGCTGCTTAATTTAAAATTATGCATGCATATCGATGGGTCATATTCTTATTTTATTTTTTTGAATGAAAGGGCTAAAACTTTATTGAAAATAAAAGATTGTTACATCAGAGTAAAGGAAAAGAAAAACTTAATTTACTTTGCAAATTAAACATAGATTAATCCTAATTCTGTATAAGAAGATCATGGAAATAAAAGTTCTTAAAGATATCCTCCATTCAACCCCACAAATATAATCTTATCTTTGATGTAATCTCCAAGGTGCTACCTTATCACTGTTTCTTGAACACAATCTTTATCTTTCTTTTTTATTTTTATTTTTTTTTATTTTATGTTTTTTTAAAAAAAACACCACAAATGATTTTATGTGTAGAATTATATCGGTGATGTGGGTTTCTTTGTCTTCAAAAGCTAGCTCTATTATTCCTCTCAATCATTAGAATGACCAAACTACCCCTTTGATTTCATTGGGTACGTATGAATGTGTAATATGAAATCATATTCGGAAAAGATTCTTGCTACGTACTAGCCACTAGCTGTACCAATTAAGCAGGGTGAGTGAGAATCATGCGCTTAGCTTGTACTATCTTAATCTCTTACACAAAGAGTGCCCGGTGTCACGATCACTTGTCCAGCGCTGTACGCATGGCCGTGATCCGTGTCCTGTACATGTAGTGTCTAGTCATAGTCTAGAATGTACTTAGGACCTTTTTGTATATGCATGAATATGCAGAGTCCAGTCATGTATATTCATAGGATAGCTTGTATGTCCAAGTGTTGTAAGGATGAATATTCAAGCGTTAGAATGAATATTCATCCACCGGGCCAAAAAGAGTATGATTGGTCTTTTGTTTTGATGTTTCCTTTTGTAAAAGTTAAAAAAGTAAATTATCTACCTTGTAGGGGAGGTAGCCTCTACAATCGAGTGGGAGAACCTTGAAGCTTAAAAAGGGCACATTCTTGTGAAGCTTACTCTCCTAGTGTTAGAATAGGAGAAAGTGTCCTTGTCCCGTACTTGTATATTCAGTTGGTATATTAATAATATTCACTTTGTTGCTTTGCCTTGTTCCTTGCAGAATTTGAAGCTTCGTTAATATTCATCTAACTGGCTGACTAGTGTACGTAACTTTGACTATAAAAAACTAGTGCCGCACGGGCGTGTCTAGCCATAGAAACATCCCGTGACACCGGCCTTAGATTAGTTAGGTGTTACTCGCCTACGTACGTACGTACAATTTAAAGGCGGCATGGTGATGATAAATGTAACTACTATAACGGTTCCTCATTGTTTATGGCCCTAATCTCGCTGTGCATATTCCTGAGCGGTAGTGCTAGGGTTACCGAAAAACTTAGAGAATAATCTACAGAAAGGAACAGTTTTGGGTATAACGCAAATCACAACAGTATGTGATGCAAATCACGAGGATGTGTAAATGCACACAACCGTCAGATTTCAATTCTGTAGGTTTTTCGGTAGGGTTCTGTTGTAAGTGTAGCATTATCCATACCAGAGAGACTACTATGCACGATATATTAGAGATCAAATTGAGATAATCCTTTGTATACATATATATGAAAGGGCTGGGTTATATAGCCCCTTATTATATAACCCCCGCTTATAGGGCCAACATTTTATACATCCAAGAGCTGATTTTTGAAAGGATGTTCCCTCACTATGTATTTCATCATATCAAAAAATTAGCTCATTCTAAAACTTCTAACCCCTTCAAATTAGCTCTTAAAAAATTTACAAGTTTTAAATTTTTATTTTAGAAACTAGTGGCTCGACCACTTAGCATATATATATACACACACATATATATGGGAGATGGTATATAGCCCCTCCTTATAGAACCCAATAATGACTGCGTGATCTGAACCGTCCAGCTATTCTTCGTGTACGGTTGGATATTATGATGAGTTGGCAGAGCCAAGAAATTGATATCAGACTTCTTTAATAAATCTCAGCTAAAAGCAAGGCTTAAAGTACGGAGTACATAAGGACTTGTCGAATTATCTCAAAAACTCTACCTTTCCCTCCATCTCTCTACTCTCTCTACGTTTCTTTCCTTATCTCTATGATATAGATCTCTAGGGGCACAACTATGATACAATCCCAAAGATTGTATCTAAAACAACTAACTAAAATTAAAAAAAATAGAAGATAAGAAGAAGAAGGATAGGATTAAGGCTAATGGAGGAGCTTGTGACCTCAAGATTTAGGGTTGATTGAGGAGCCCAGGATACCTCCAACAAACACAAAGTGTTTACTGTTTTAATATTTTTCTTCATACCATTTTCATTATTTTGGACTCTTTAAATAGAGTTTACATAACCGTACCCATTAACCACAATTACCTAAAATTAAGGACCAACTAAACCCACTACTAACTCTCTACGTACAACATAAATAGAATCCCTACAAACTAGGAATTACATAAGACTTATTTGCAACCCAAACAACTATTCCTATTTAATAGCAAATACTATTACACGTACAAACACACTACCAAGTTACCCAACTAACTAAAAGAATAATTCAAAATATACTAAACTAACTAAAATACAAGTAACTTTAATTTGTTGTTGGCCCTTGGATGATATCGATCATGATGATCGTATCATTAACCTGGCTCTGATACCACTTTGATACAATCCCGAAGATTGTATCTAAAAAANTGCATATTAAGAATCGAATAAGTCAATACTCCTGTTAGAGATTTTTGTTGTACTCTTATCACCTTAGTAATTTTTAAATAGGTGATTGTGTGATCCTTAACCATAGTCACATTGACATACGGTTAAAATTCATTAACCGTAGGGTGAATTTAGACTTTCAAATACGTAAAACCAAAATAAACCCTAAATAATAGGACCCTTAACCACTTTCAAGATAATGCCTACAAAATAGGACTACCACTTACCCACTAGTACAAACTAATTGACCTATTCAACCCTAGACTCATACGTGGACTACGCATCTAAGAGCATCTCCAATGCTAATGTGAATGTGGTAAAATAAGACTGCCACGTAGGATAAATAGACATTCTCTTTAAAAAACCTTCTCCAATGCTAATGTGAAGAAAGGATGTGATGATGATGTGGCGGTAGTTATTCTAGATATTGTGAAGTAGAATGTCTATTTCTAGACATTCATCTTCACAATGTCTTACGGTCCACATCAGTAATTTTTTTTCTTGCCCTCAAGGTTGTATATACAAAACACCCCCTTTTTTTTCAAAATCTGTACAAATAAAGAAATATTGACTGCAAATTTTTGAGAAAGATGTGAGGAGTTTTCCAGTTGGTTCCTCATCCCATCGTCATCATAATATTTGTGATTCTCCCCCTTTTGATGTACTTCAGCAAAATGATCATGCAAATTGACACGCGCATCACTCATTGTACATATGGTCATTCGTCGAAGAGAACATTGCTCATTTTTCTGTCTTGGGTTGATGGTTCTCTTGTGAAAATTAATTTCCTACGATGAAAATAAATCTTTTGTGCTACCACAAATGATGTAGGTGGCTTAGCAATGGATTTGCCAAAGTTTTTCATAATCTGCATTTGCAACTCCATGATTTCATGCATCTCCATCATAAATTTTTGCACATCTTTCCGCATTTCTTCTAAAATGTCTATCTCGATCGTGATGTTATCCATTCCGAAGATCGACGGCTCTGATACCAATTTGATACAATCCCGAAGATTGTATCTAAAAAATTAAAAAAAAGGAGAAGATTAAAAGAAGAAGGATAGGAATCAGGCTAATGGAGGAGACTGTGACCTCAAGATTTAGGGCTAATTGAGGAGCCCACGACCTCCAACAAACACAAAGTGTTTACTGTTTTAATATTATTCTTTCTACTTTTTATTAATTCCATAACTCCTTAAATAGAGTTTAACAATTACAAGAAACTAACCCACGTACAAATTAAATCCTTACTAAAAAAGAACACACCCAAACTTACCCACGTACAAGATTATCCCATAAAATAAGTAACAATCCCACAATTAACTACCAACTACTAGATTATTCTCAAACAAACCTAAGACTAATTCAACATACAAACCTACACGTGACCATGAAACTACTAATGATACTATATTTCATGTCCTATTTTAATTAACTACAACATGTCGGTGATCACCATAAATGGGTTCGTATCATTCCACCCCCCTTAGGATCAACCTTGTCCTCAAGGTTGGATGGTTATAAAGTCCTCCAAAAAAAATCCAATCCTTTTCTTCAACCGACTTGAACAAAAAGTACCCAATTCTTCCATGAAATCTCCCTGCATATTTACTGTAGTGCATATTCAACAAATAATAAATTTTCAAGTAACTAAAATAGAAGCAAATCAATTTTGCTGTGGCAGCTTGATAATCAAGAAATTTTATAATAGCCCAAATTTCTTCATGGTGATCTTGTGAATCTTCTTCGGAAATTGGGAAGAAATCTCCAACGTCGAACTTGATTGAACTTCTAAATTTTGTGCGAGCTTCTTCATATTTTTCTTCAAAGATATCCAAAAAATCGATCAAGTACCAACATCGCTGACTTTGAAGTTCATTCATAATCCTCTTAGACACCGCATAATAATCACCAATACATTTTTTAATGCTGAACATCATGCTTCTAATTTCTGGCGCATCTTTGTGACTCAACATCATCAGAAAATAGTGGATGACTAATGATGGATAGTAAAAAATAGATGATGAGAAGCGAGGGTAGGGATCTACTCGCTCTGATACCACTTTGATACAATCCCGAAGATTGTATCTAAAAATTAAAAAAAATAAAAGTTTAGAAGAAGAAGGATATGATTCAGGCTAATGGAGGAGCCTGTGACCTCAAGATTTAGGGCTGATTGAGGAGCCCACGACCTCTAACAAACACAAAGTGTTTATTGTTTTAATATTTTTCTTCCTACTTTTTATTAATTCCATAACTCCTTAAATAGAGTTTAACAATTACAAGAAACTAACCCACGTACAAATTAAATCCCTACTAAAAAGGAACACACCCAACTTACCCACGTGCAAGATTATCCCATAAAATAAGGAACAATCCCACAATTAACTAGCAACTACTAGATTATTCTTAAACAAACATAAGACTAATTCAACATATAAACCTATACGTGACCATCAAACTACTAATGATACTATATTTCATGTCCTATTTTAATTAACTACATAATGTCGGTGATCACCATAAATGGGTTCGTATCAAACTACACCCAGGCCAGCCCAGGGTAGAATTTTAAGTTTTAAAGTTTATATATGGGGATTTGTGGTTTACCTGTTGGGTGGAGGTAGTGTATTGCTGCCCTAGCCCGGGTATGAGTAGCCCTGTGTCTGAGTTTCCAAATTATAATAAAACTTCCTATTTTACTATCATCCTAAGATTGCATGGGCTATAAATATATAAGTAAAATTCTATAGGCACTTCATTGAAAGAAGGGACTCAAACGGCTTGTATTTTATTGTTTAGTACTTACCAATCACTTTTTCTTAGTATCTACCAATAACATAGGGACACCGTTATTTGTTTATGATGTTAAATTAGAGTGAAAAGAAATACTTTGTTTATTTTATAAAAAATGTCGTTGAAATTTTCTATGGGATCCACATGATATGATGTGAAGCTGATTTTCAATGAATATATTCTCTTCATTGGACCATCTTGACCAAAAAAAAATTTTAATCCTTAAATATTTCTTAATTTTAAACTAAAAAGTCTTAAATTAAAGTAAGATGTTCTATGCGGTGTGCATAACTATCCTCGCTAAAAATCTTCCCTTTATATCTCTATATGGACCCTAGAAATTTTTTTGGCAAAATATCCCTCCTCACTAAATTAATGTGGCCAAAGTGCAGTTTTGATCTTGATGCACTTTTCGTATATGTACTCACATGTAATCTCAATTGTCAAATAACAATTCAAAATTTATCTTACGAATAATTCTACAGTAATGCCAAAAAACTCGTGTATTAAAGTGAATAATACGATATGTTTATACTTTCGTGAATTTTACATTACAATGAAAAATATATGAGTTTAATACATCTGATGTTCTTCAAAATAAAATTCGGGTATTAAATGCAAACCAAACAAATAATTACTAATTAATAAAGCTTCACATTAGCCCCCCTCAACCCAAATTCCTGGTTCCGCCCCTGTAGATTTGAAGAATGAAAGTTTTGGACAAGAAATTAATGGAGATAACAATGTTTGAAGCTTGCAAGAAGAAGCTAAAACGAAGTCTAAAGTTCTTTTTATTGGAGATAACAATGTCTAAATAATCACTTTTTACGATTTGATATAGGTATAAGAGAAACATTTTGTTATATGGTCACGTACATAAGTTCGGTATATTCGGTATACACCATATACAAAATTGGATTTTATGGGTTAATTTTGGCGGGTCGGACAGCAAGTCGCGGGTTGTGGGTCTGTTCACTTTCTTTTTAACTCATCAATCCCAACAAAATTAGTCAAAATCGCGTCAAACCTTTCATCATAGTCAAACTCGTGTTTCAGACTTCGAATTTGCCTCATATGATAGATTGAGATGAGTTTCTATCATGGATTGAATTGAACGTTGATTAATTTAATTTTTTGGTTCACCGTCTCTTTAATTTTCATCACGGGGTTTTGATTTGGGTTTTCTCTTAAGCTTGCGATTGAGTGGATTACATCAAAATTTAGGTTAGTTTGTGATCTGTAGTTCTGAATTTGTTTGTTTGATTAACTTCTTTGATAATTCCAGTAGATGATGAATGACATAAAGTGTTTTTTCAATGACGATGACTTTTCTTTGTTTTATGGCTTACTGCTCCATGTTTTTATTAGGGGTTTTTGGCTGGATGTCCCCCCATGATTGCTTCTTCTATTTGATTGAATAAATTTCCTCTTTTGAGGTAGGTTAAAATAAAAAATCACTATATGGATTCAAAATTTTGAACACGTCCTTTGTATTAATGAACTTGAAGGAGGATTCAAATTTTTGTGTAGTCAAGAAATGATGGATCTTTGGGATCGAATTTGTACTACTCTCAAGATTTCAGTATGAAATTAAGAATATTTGGTCTCTGCAAAAATGGGTTTCAAGAAAGAGTAGAGATGAGAGAGACGGAGGGGAAAGCTACAATTTTTTAGATGATTTGATAACACAGACTTTTGTAGCAGTAAATGGCCACGTGTGTTAAGTTAAACCCATTTTGGTCCCTGTGTACTCCGTATTTTAAGCCTTGCTTTTAGCTGAGATTTACTCAAGAAGCCGGATATCAATTTCTCAGCTCTGCCAACTCATTATAATATCCAACCGTACACGAAGAACAACTTGACGGTTCAGATCACGCGGTCATTATGTATGGGGAGAGGTTATATAGCCCCCCTTATATCATCCCACCCCTGTAGGGCCCACATGTCATGCATCCAAGGTCTAATTTTTTGATAAAATGTTCCCTTTATTATGTATATCATCATATTTAAAAATTAGTTAGTTCTAAAATTTCTAACCCCCTCAAATGAGTCTTTAAAAAATTGATAACTATTCAACTCTTTATTTGACCGTTAATTTAGAACGGACGGATTTGAGGTTAGAAGTTTCAGAATGAGCTGATTTCAGGTGAGTACATTCCCTTCACCATGTAGATCATTCTGTAAAAAAATCAGCCCTAGATCCATTGCATGTGGGCCCTACAGGGGCGGGATGATATAAGGGGACTATATAAGGGGGGCTATATAACCTGACCCATAAAGATATATAGCCCCCCTAAAAAAACCCCCTTGTGGGGCACACATGCAATGCATCCAGGGGCTGATTTGTGGAAATGATGATCTACATGGTGAGAAGAACATAGTCACTTGAAATCAGCCCATTTTAAAACTTCTAACCTCAAATCTGCCCTTTCTAAATCAATGGTCAGCATAAAAGTTTAAAACTTGTAAATTTTTTAAGGGCTAATTTGAGGGGATTATAAGTTTTAGAAGGAGTTGATTGTTGAATATGATGATAGAGTAACGCTACTTGTACCGAAAATGTTTGACCATAAAAACTTGTGGGGTCCAAATAGATACGATCCATGGGCTGAGGTTTTGTGAGGATGTCATCCTCACCATTTAGATCATCCTCACAAAAACTCAGTCCAGTCTAAAACTTATAACCCCATCAAATGTTAATTAAAATTCAACAGTGTGGAATCAATAGTGAAGACTTCCAATCAACTTATGATAGGGTTAGAAGTTTTAGAATGAGCTGATTTTTTGTGAGGATCTGGGTTACTCAGAAATGCCTATGTGAAGGCCGAGTCCCATGTTCACACGTGTGGACACAGATTCGGACAGGGACTCATTTAGAAACGCCAAAATATGACCCAAAACAAAAAGAAGAAAAAAAGTGAGGAGCACACAGATCTGGTCTCCACAACAGATCTCATTTGTTGAAGGCTGGAAGAAAGAAAATGTTAGGTTATGTTTGAGAGAGAGAGAGAGATCTTACATGGAGCCATGGAGGTTTGCTAGGGATCTAGTCTCCACAACATTCTCATTTGTTGAAGAAGATAATATCGGTCAAAAACACGAAAAGGTATTATTTGTTTAGTACTAACCAGCCAAAGAAAAAGGGTTGAAAAGGTTAGGTGGAAATCAGTGTTTTAAAAACCGGACCGGACCGACCGGTTCAACAGGTGAACCGATGACCCAGTCAAATTTTTGGTTCGGGTAAACATTGACCCAGTAATTTTCTCAAAAACCATCTTTTTGAATGTGAACCGGTCGACTCGGCTGGTTGAATCAGTGAAATAGGTGACCTAGTCGATTTTTAAACCGATTTTTTTAAAGTTAAAGTGTTATAATTTTTTAAATTTTGTAAAAATGAGCTTGCTAGGTTTTGAACCCAGGACCCTAAAGTGACAAACCTCTTACCATTTCAGCTACCACTAGATTGTTGTCATTATGATAGTATAATTGCTATACAACTAATTATTATTTAAGAGTTTTAGCATTTCTCAAAACTTAAACTGTTGAGTTTCGAACACGAGACTCATAAGTAACTTCAAAAAGACACTTTACCAACTGTGCTGCATAAAACAATATATTTTTATTGTTGTTATTGTATTAATAGTTTAGACTTAACCCACTGGTCAACCCTCTGGTTGAACCAGATTGCCTATGGTGGAAGTCAGGGAAGGCAACTGTAGCTCATGATAAAATAACTGATTTAACTTCAATACTAAGGTTGTATGAAGAACTTGAGTTGTTTTCGAAAATCCTCCTGTTTCTTTCAATCGAAAGTGACCAGAACATGGCAGGAGGTATCAATGACCAGATTCTTTTCCCTTCCTTCTTAAGACCTTTGGATGTCCATGAGAGATTTTGTAAATACCAATGTCCATCCCGGCTGTGGAAGCAGGTGAGACCAAACTTCTCGGGTGTATCGACAATGGAGTAACAAGTGATCTGCATTTTCTTCTTCACATAGGCAGAGTACACATTAATTTGCCATGTTATAGCCTTGCTTTGGAATTTGTCAATTGTGAGGAATTTACAATTTCTTTTGATGTGATGCCTAACTCACCATTCTGTCAAGCACGTAAAATTTTATTGGACTTAGTATTTACTTAAAACTAGTCGACAGGGCACTTTTTATAAAAAAAATATTTTTAATTTTATTACTTTTTTAAAAAAATTTCAAAGTATTTTATTTTTTAGAAATTTTTTTATTTAATGTGGAAATATTTTATTTTTTAATGTCCCTTGTTTCGTCTTATTTCTAAATTAATTTCCTTATTTTTATAAGTGGTGTTTTAAATTTGGGTGAAAGTATATATATATATATATATATTTTTTTTATATATTAGGTCATGTGTTTATAATCCTGATGATGTAGATCACGACGAAGTTGTATCCGTTTTCCGTGACCCCATGCTCAAGCTTCAAACAACACGTTCTTGGGATTTCTTGGAAAGTAGTTCCGGCATACTACCGGGACAGCTCCGGTATCCCCATGGTCCCGGTGATGTTATTATTGGAGTCCTAGATACAGGTGCTTTATTTCTTCTAGACAATATAAAATATTGATTGCTTTTTTTTTTTGTCAAACTTTCGAAACAAATTAATCCATTTAATGGTGAAAGCCGAATCGTAGTTGAATTTTCTGCATCGCTAATTATGGTTGAATTAGGAATTTGGCCGGAATCGCTGAGTTTTCACGATGAGGGCATGGGAGAGGTCCCGTCCAGATGGAAAGGAGTATGCATGGAAGGCCATGATTTCAAGAAATCTGATTGTAACAGGTGATCCCAATTTCTTTAAAATAGCAATCCTAGAGCACCCAAAAAAAATAAAAATTTAATGGACTGAATGTTATGCAGAACATTTTTTTCCGTCATCGAACCTGGAGTTAATAGAATCACTCTTAAGAATTACTAATAATGTTCTGAAAAAAAAAGGAGGAATTACTAGTAATGCCATCAGTACTCTGAGAGGACATTTTAGCCTACGGGGCCATATTTATTTGTTTATTTTTATTTTTTTTTAAGGATTATCTCATCAACATGTAGATGAACGTCTCTAAAATTTCTGAATAGCTCCAAAAGGTTCTAAAAATTAATTGTATAACATATTGCTACATCAGCGTTAAATTTAAAGCGACTTCTAAGAAGATTAAGAATGGTATTATTTTTGCAGAAGAAGATCTACATTAGATCTACAATGAGTCAGGGCTTGGGTGGACCCTAGATAGATTAAGCTGATGTTGAGAATAGTCCCACATAGAAAATGAAAGTCTTGCAAACCCAATATATAAAGATCTTGGGCTACTTCACTCGTTTTCAATTAGTTTTGAGTTGGATGCTTACAAACTTAATATGGTACCAGAGCATGCCATACATGATAGGCCCAAAAACTACACGTGCTCCATATCACCCAAAAAGAGTACCACGTGCTAGGCTCAAAAGAACACCACACGTGGGAGAATGTGTTGAGAATAGTCCCACATTAGAAATAAAATTGCAAACCCAATATATAAAGCTCTTAAGCTATTCCACTCATTGCCAATTGATTTCGAGTTGGATGCCACAAACTTAAAATAACCGAAAACTCCATTATAAAGATATTCCTACCTAAAACTCCACAAACATATCGATACGTCAAAAGAATCCTTAATTTTGGGTTCATGTTATCAATAACTACTTCCTTTAAAATTTATTTCAAAAAAAAATCACAACTTTAAAAATACAAATTAGGTTTTCACAAAAATTATATATGTTTGAAATCATTTATCGAGATCTTCGAAATGAGACTAGTCAACCAGGGGCGGAGCCAGAAAATTATTTTAAGGGGGGCCAATTATATATACTTCCACCCCATTTTTTTCTTAGACTTACTCTTACACCATGTTTACACTGACGCTATAGAGCACATGTAAAAATGATGTAAGGATTTTTTTTTTATAAGGATGGTATCTTCATCGTGCATATCATCCTATAAATAAATCACATTATTTAATTTAAAATTTTTATCACCACCAAAAGTTATTTTAAATTTTAAATTTTTTAAACTATCTATTTTTTCCGTTAACTTTTGAGGATGTTAGAAAGATTATAAAGAAATGATATTTTATGAAGATGACCTTCTTATAAATTTGCTCGAGTCATTTCTATGTGGATCTTATCTGCCGATGTAGACAAGGTGTAAGAATGTGATGTTATGTTGAAGAAGAAAAAGTTACAAAGATAATAAAGCTTCCCAATTATAAAACTCTTACTAGAGTATAGTCACCATGCACAGAATGAGGTTTAAGTTCCTGTACAGGTTCCATTAAATTAATTTACATATAACATTTTCATTAATAGACAATTTATAATATATAGGAGAAATTGAGTAGGAGCCAAAAGGCTTGGGGGGCCATGGCCCCCCTAGGCCTCAATGTAGCTCCGCCCATGTAGTCAACAATACTTTTTTTTTGCACAATGTAAAATTTAATTTTGCAAATACTAGTCTTCGCATCTAAATTTAAATTTGCCAGCCAAAAATATTTTTGTAAAATAAAAAATATTTATACAAACAAAATACTATAACACATTTTTAAATAATAGTTTGTATCCGAATTCGAATTTTCATGCTTGAAAACTAAAAACCATCGAAACAAGAAGTGAAGATCTCGGCTAATGCATCTCAAATATATAAATTTTTTCAAAATATGTTACTAAAAATAGCATGTAAAAATATTTTAGCCAAAAATTTAAAAATAATTTAGTTTTTTTTTTCAAAAAAATATATTGTTGTCTGATCTCGTCTCGAAGATTTCAACAAATGCTTTCCGAATATATAAGTTTTGTCAAAATCTGATTTTTAGTTTAAGAGATATAACATTTTAAAATTTAAAAAAAAAAAGAAAAATGATAGCTAACTTTCTCTTTCTACTAACTACGCACATTTGAAATTTAGTTTTGTGTAAATGGCAATGGAAACATTTAAAAAAGGGATTTTAGATATATTAAAATATTTGTAGAATTTTTGATATTTGGCAGCCAATAATTAAGGTTTTGAGTAAAATTATATTTTTTTAAAATCTATTCTTAACTAATTTAACATTTTTTTCTATAAAACAAGTAAACTGTTGGAAATATTATGGTTTGGCTTCTTGAAAATCAGATTACTACATTAAATTAAAAAAGAAAGACTTATCTTAAAGTGATTGAGGCTTGTGTTATACACAATGTCCTTAAGACAAATTCGTCCCCGCAACGGTGCCGACGGTTCTATGGACGTCTTTCTCCCAAGATTCAACGATCACGTCGTAAAGAAGCAGCACTATAAATTTGTACACCCTAGCGAACTGACAATTACTGTACTATCACACACTACTTAAAAATATGACTCACAAAGTTTATTGAAAAACTTAATTCTAAACTACAAGAAGAGAGAGTTTATATAGAGTCTAAGCGATTCTCCATAAACCACAAGTGTCCCTCCAAAGAGACATATCTCATGGCCCTTAAAAGGTACCCCAAGAGACAAAACTCACGAAATAAACTAAAATAAATTTTCACTCAAAAAGAATTAATAAATAAAATAAATAATTTTAACATAAACAAGTCAGGATTGATCTCTAACAGGGTTGAAGGGGTAACGAATTAGAAATACTCAACCCTAATTTAGTTAACGAGTGAAATTAGGGTATAGTTTGACGAGTCGAATTAGAGTAGAATTGGAGCGTCGGGTCATGTTTTGCCACCTCTAATTACATGGTGAAGATATTATCGTCACCGAATTAAGTCCCTGGATCGTTTCCACGTGGACCCCATGGACTTGAATGTCCATTAAAAGTCGTCCTCGCATTACACAAAAACCTAAAACTGAGGCCCGTTTGAAGTCATTTTCTAATTTTTAACCATCATAATGTGCTGAATAGCGGAACCAGAAGAAAATGATAAGTATATAATGGGTGGGGATTGATACTTGACCTCGACTTTAAAAAACCCTTAAAAAATCCCTTGTGATACACTACAAAAATTAAGGCTTTTTGTGACGGTCCAAAACCGTAGCAAAAAGAGAGAAAATCATAGCAAATTCTTTTTTGTGACGGTTTCTATAGCGTAGCTTTAAGTGGCGTAGCAAATATCTTTTGTGACGAAATGTAGCTACGAATTATCAAGTCGTAACAAATAGTAATTTTTTTGCTACGGTTTGAACCGTAGCTAATTGAGGGTCAAATAAGCCACTTTCAGTGGTCTATTGTTACGCTCTATGACGTAGCAAATGATCCTGATGATGTAGCTACGCTTTCTACACCGTCGCAAAACAACTGTATAAAATTTTTTAGAAGACTATTTGTGACGGATTTAAACCGTCACAAATAATCCAATTTTTTTACAAATCCAATTTTCTTGGTTCGTTTTTTCCAGGCTTATAGGCCTTTTCAATGACCTGTTCATTGTACAAATCTATATCAATCCATTCACATACATTCAAATTTACCAAACCATTCAATAAATACACATCCACATTCATCCAAATTTCCAAACCATTAAGCCTTTTCATTGACCTGTTCATTTTGTAAATCAACACATATCAATCCATTTACATCCACATTTATTCAAATTTACCAAACCATTCAATACATACACAACCACATTTCATTCGAATTTCAAAACCATCAAGATTTCAACACCTATTCCCAAAAAGACTTCCAAATATAAAGTATGAACATGAAATCCTAAAGTTTTCCACAAAGTATAAGTAGCATTCCTAATTAAAGAAGGTGCACTATCTAACTTGATGTACAAAAGTCCTAAGTTTTGATCGAACAAACTACATACGAGTCATCCCATCCAAAATTAAGTTGTCTTACTTTCAAGTTCATCCCGACGAGCTAACTTCTTTCTTCACAACTTCCAAGTTCCCATCCAAAATGAGCTTCACATGCAAGGAAAGAAAAAAAGAATAAAACATATTAGAACCATGTTTGTGTTACCTATAATAGAAAATATGAACATAATATATATCCACTATTGCACCAATCTCAACTCCAATATATATCATTATATATAATAGCCCTACCTAAACAAGTAAACAAAATCTTCTAACAAACTAAAAGTCTATCTTTGATGTCCATAAACTACAAAATAAGCACAGCAAAGTATATTCAAATTGAAAATTTGAACTAAAGAAAGCAGTCTAAACAAATTGATCTTCTGAATATATATCCACTATTGCACCAATCTCAACTCCAATATATATCATTATATCCATCAAGCATAATATAAATCAGGTTTTGTGTGAAATTACATATCGACTGAACTCTTTTAGAGATATTAGACTATATATGATCTATGTTAGCTGGATACTTCCACCATTCTTCTGGTATTTAGAAAGAAAGAGTATCCACATCCACTTCCAATACAAGACCTTACAGAAGTAACGAGCATCCTTGGATTGGAATATAACTACAAGCATTATTTTTCTCCTGTTTCAACATAACGCTCCGCATAACAACAAAGATATTCCTTGTTCAAAAGGATTATTTCTTTAAGCTGTAGGTATTGAATTCTACTAAAATGGAAATGAAACAAATATTTAAACCTAATGCTACCCAATAGAAGAATTGTGTAAGGAGCAAGAACTTAAGTCACTCATATATTTTAACCTAATGCTCACTCTGCTTAAAAACAAAGAGACTGAATGCAATCAAAACAAACTTGACACTCTTGGATCTACACTACTGTTGTAGAATATACGAATTTAGTGAAAGAATATACGATCTTACCAATTATATATATCCCATATAAGCCTAGTTCTGATCCGAGGGCGTTGGCGAATTATTCTACACATACAACAGAAAAACTTAGTTAATTAAGTAATTAAGATATCAAAAAGTATAACTTGAAGGTAACCAAACTTAGTTGAAATATACATACTTGACTGGCGGTATTCTGCACAAGTAAACTAAACATTACTTGCATATTTCTTTGCATCTCTTCTCGACTCTTTTGCATTTCCATTTGCAATTCCTTCCTCAAATTCTCATGATCCCTCTCACGATCCCTTAGCATAACCTCTCGTTCCTGACGTAGCAAGGAAACCTCTTCCTTCAACATCTGAATCTCCTCTTGGTTGGCATTACGCGAAGATCCTCCCTTAAATGTGCTAGCTTTCACTCCTATGCCAACACCACGGGGCTTCCACGGTTTATCTGGTCCCATGACTTGGGAGTAGATATCGCCATCTAATTGCAAACCATCTTCTTGAGAAGACATGCCATCTTCAGCCGCCTTCTTTTCTAGCTCTTCCATTTGATTCTGCAATTATGCACATATATTCGAGGTTAGAACAATATAACAAGCCAAACTAAGTTAAAGATAAACCACTAAAATTAAAACATACTATTATTTTCTCTGCTAGGGGATTCGAACGGCGATGTGTCTTCTTATAGATGTCCACCCGCGATACTGGTATTTTGGTTTCTTTCCGTATCTGTAGAAGATTGTTCGTTATTTTACATAAATGACTAATTAGTTTAGTAAGGTGTGAAGTGAACCCTTGGTTTTACCTCTGCACCAT
>MVGT01003011.1:0-16677 GCA_002174775.1 Macleaya cordata
ATGATGAGGATTGTGGAGAGGTCCTATCAATTATCGATAAAGAAACGAAAGCGAAAGAATGGATTCTTGATTCTGCTTGTTCCTACCATATATGTCCTTATAGAGAGTGGTTTACCTCCTACACACCTGTAGTTGGTAAAGTCTTTATAGGTGACAATGCGTTGTGTGATGTGATATGGATTAGAACAATCAAAATCAGGACCACAAATGGCTCATTGAGGACATTGACAGGTGTGCGTCATGTTCCTAGTGTGAAAAGAAATGTGATATCCTTGGGTGAGCTGAATTTGAAGGGTTATTAGGTTGATATGAAGTATGGGCTCATGAAAGTTAAAAGGAATTCTCGTATCATGTTCATGGCAAAGAGGGTTGATAATTTGTGTGTTCTTTTAGGGAATACAAATTTTGGTGGAGCAGTTGGAGCAGTTGGTAAAGGCGCCGTTGGAGCTAGTAGAGTTGATAGAGCAGGTGGAACAATTGTAAGAATTGCAAGGGAGTAGAAGCCAATGTTGAAGTCTACCAAAGTGGTGGAAAAGGATATATTAAAGAAAGAAGATGTGGCTCAAACATATGCTGTGTTTGAGATATGCAAGCTTGAAGATGATGATGATGCGATGGTTGATGATGATGTTAGTGTGATTCCCAAGATGGAGAACAACTTGGGAGTTACTTAATGTGGATGATTGATGATGAAGTGCAAAGACAACAATAAGATGAAGATAAAGGATCAAAGAAGATTGAAGATGAAGCTGCAAGTATTTTGCCAAAAGGTGATGATGATGTGCGTGAAGAGAAGAACGGGTACGTGAAGTAGAGTTTTTCTAAAAGGTGGAGATTTGTGAAGTTTTGGAAAAACCAATCATGGTTTTAGAAACTTCTTTTCTCTTGTGAGGAAACTGCTATTTTAAGTGGGGTTCCTTTTTCATATTTAGTCAGGATTCCCTTTTCCTTCTAGGATTGGGATACCTATTGGAGGCTATAAATATAGGAGTAGGGCACTAGCCTAAAGCATTCAGAAAAACAACATTGGGAGTGTGAGATCTCTTGAATGGGTTGTGAGTCTGAGGATAGAGAGAAGAGTGTGAGAGCAATATTGTAGAGAGAATCAATATTATAGAGAGAGAAGTTTGAGAAGCAAAGTAAAGAGAAGTTTGTGAGAGTAGTTGAGTGTGTAGCTTACTTTGTAATCCCTTTGATCTTAGTGAAAGAAGTTGTTCTTTTTTGTAGACGTAGCCAAAGAGTGGTGAACCACGTAAATCGTTTGTGGTGTGTTTCTATCTCTTTTCTCTATTATTTTTGTGTTAGTATTTGCGTGTCATTGTTTGTGGTGAATCTTAAGCATACAGCGGGTAAAAATCCTAACACATTGTTTGAGTATTACTTTCTGAATTAGATTTGCTCTTTAATATGAGAAACATCTATAAAAGTGATAAATTCTTTTTCCACCAAAAAACAAAGTGGTTAAAGAGTGTCGATATCTAAGTGGATATTCTCAAAAAGCTATGCACTTCATATGGCACCTATATTGGTGTGCTTGTTTGTTTTTCATTAATACAAAACTCTGCACCTTGAGATTAATATGATCCAAAACTAAAAGGATTCTTGTAACTGTACTTTAGAGATAGACCTTAAATATTTGTGCCTTTAGAAGTAGGAGCTTTCATTTGTTGACGACATTATTTTCAAACTACAATGCAGAATTTAAATATCATAACAAAATCCTACATAAATTGAGAATATTATAAGTAGTCGTAAAGTTAACTATCTAAATTCGCTTAAGTAATTAGGTTTGTTTCGAAACATACAAAAGTTAGACATTTATCCTTCCTATTTCGAAACACACCTCACGTTCATGACAATCTTTCTAAAAATTGTTCCATCTATTACAGAAGAAACATTTTTATTGTCTGACTCCGTCTATGAGCCTAGGTAAAATAATTAGACTCATTTACTTTGGATTTGTCTTTTTGGATTCCTCCATTTCTTTCAAGCTTCTTAAATTAGGAAGAATCAAATGAAGTCCCAGTTGTTTAAGCCTTGCCTCTTCTTAAATAACCATAATTATCATGAGTATGAAATCAATTATAATGAAGAGCTAGAAATTCTCAATGATAAAGAACTTATATAGATTCATCCTAAATACTTTAATTTTGCAGCTAGATTTATAATTAATGGCGACATGTTCATTATGGAGTAGTTACATGCATAGGAACAGATACATGTTTTTTCGACTTTCACATTATGTGGTTCACTACTCCCACTAAATTCGCTATTACTTAAAAAAAAACACAATCAATATTGGAAAGTCTAATATTGTATATAATGTTTGCAACTCATACTCACACAAACATAATGCTAAGTCTGTTTGACCTTTTATAAACTTTAAGAAAAGATCTTACATTCAAACTACTAATATCTATTAGAGTAGTAAGTTTACTAGACTTATTCAACGGTGCATACTATTATTCTGTCAAAATAAGTGACAGACAAAGCAAGCAATAATGTAGTAAGTTATGATCTTGCCTAACTATAATTTAGAATGATATACATCCTAGTTATTGATGAACAAAGAGTATCATCATGGTTTTACCTTTGGGCGAAAAACCATGACATATATAGTGTTCACTCAAGCAGTGAAAAAGAAACCCATTTAATCATAATTGATGAACAAGAAATATCTTCATGATTTTGTTTTTAGGCAAAACAATGACATATATAATGTTCACTCAAATGGTGAAGAGAAAATATTTAACCATAATTAGAACAAATGTATACCTTTAATGATGAACTAGCAGTATCATCTCGATTTTACCTTTGGGCTAAAATCACGTCGAACCGAATGTTCATTCAAAACATATGTTCTAAAGTTGAGCATGCAGAATCATCACAATTTCACCTTTGGGTTGACATTGCAACATACCAAGCGCTCTCATAAGCGATGAGTATCTTCACTATGTGAACAAAGAGTATCATCATGGTTTCACCTTTGGGCAAAAATCACAACATACCAAGCGTTCACTTAAAGATGAAGAGAAACTCATATAATTATAATTCAAAACACAAGTATACTTTAATGATGAACTAATAGTATTATCACGATTTCGTCTTCAAGCAAAAACTGCAACATACTAAGCGTTCATTTATAACATATGTTCTGATGTTGAACAGGTGGTATCATTACAATTTTCCTTTGGACTAAAATTGTAACATACCAAGTGCTCTCATAAACAATAAGTCTATCTACTATACTATGAGAGTGACCCCGTAATCATTATTCAGGAAAGTGTATACCTAATGATGAGCAAGTGGTATCATCATTGTTTCGCCTTTGGGCTAAAACTATGACATACAAATTATTTACTCCCAATATATCCTGAGGTGGGGAACGAATAAAAGTTAATTACATTATAACATTCCATAATTATCACTACTAACGATGCGTCTATGGACCAACCCCTAGTTGATAATTAAAGAAGAAATATAACTGGTTATTTCACTAACTCACTGAATTAAGTTACAGTAATATGAACTAGATATATAAGTTTATCATTCACCACGAGTTACTTTGGCAACCACTATTCTGGTTAAACTCGTAACATGCTATAGTTCAATAATGTGATAATAACATGCAAGACTAAATTACAGATACAGTCAAAACTAAGTTGAAACAATAAGCAACTAATAAGACCTAAAAGCATAAGTAGGCAAACATTAATGTAATTTAATTAAAAGCATGTCAAATCAATCATATCAACATTATAATGCGTCCGGCTCAAAAATTGATCAAAACAAGCTTTTAGGGCACAAAAACGGACATTGAATGAGCCCAAAATTGCATAAAAAACCGATAAACGTAAATTGGTTCCAATTTCATTTTGATTTCAAAAAATTCAGTTCTGGTTCAATTGGTTTGGTTTGGTTCGGTTCGGTTCAGGTCCATTCCAATTGTTACTAAATCAAATCCAGTTTTAATCAGGCCCTAGCTAGGTCATTTCTGGCCTAATTAGTTGGTTCCAAATCAGTTCTGGTTCCAAGTACGAACCAATTCTGGGTCAAACGGGTCGCCTTATGGGTCGAGTCGAAAGTGGATCACTCATATAATACTCGGTTCGGTCCAATTTAATTTACTAACTCACTTTAATTCATCAACCCAATCAAATCCGAGCCAACTCAGTTACTACCATCTAGGCCAACACGTCTCTTTTATGTTGATTTTTTTTTTGAAAGAAAATTTTATTAAGAAACCAAGTGGGTTTTTATGTTGATTGAATTGGGTCCTTTATGTTTATTTAATTAATTAATTAAAAGTCAAAACCCTAAAGCAATCAAAACAACTAAGGCCAAATTGGGTACTTTCAATTAAACCCCAAAAACTGCCATATCATCACCTTTTTCCTAAAAACAGAAGTCAGATAAAGCAGAACCGCCTTTAACCCGCCGCCCCTAAAATTGGCATAACCCAATGGCTGAAAAATCGACCAAAAACTGACCAGACATTGGAAGGCAACATTAAATCCGGTAAAGCACTCATTAACACCCATTATTCCAAATGGTACATCTGTAAAACCCCTTAACAATAATATAAGACCAAACGATATAGAGAAACATCCAGATCAAAGGAAACTCAAAGATCCAAAATTATGTTAGTTGCTAAAGGATCCAGTCAAATCAAAATATTCTCATATTACCAAATAACCTTGTTTCTTAAATAAAGTAGTCTTTCAAGCAAATGTTTAATAAAACAGAGAACTATCAATTATATTATTTTATAATCCGATCAAAACCACCGTTGCAATAAACTTTAACCCATTCCAGATTTGGTAAACCAATAAAATAAGCCTTGGCTTGGATATGCAAAAGGGTAAATAAAAACCCAAGAAAGTGATAAAAAAATTCCTCTGTATAAAACTCCATAAAAAAGTTAACATGAAACAACTAACATGACCTTCTCATGATAATTGCAAACCCTTAATATTCATCAAAAAAGACGATGATAGCAAAATTAAACAGAGTACTGTGACTGTAAAAACTAGCATAAGGTCTCGACCTTCACCAAACCAAATCAGTAACAGTATACAATTCTTTTCTAACGAGATAGAAAATAGCAACATTCATCTAAACGATCCAAACCCCATTAAAGAATGGGAAAGCATGAATATTAGAACCCGAGGCTCTGATATCACATATTATATTAAAATGTTCATGTAACACATTAGGCAGAAATTAAACATGAACTAAGGATCTTGATAATCATGCTAACCACTATTCATTTAATCAAAGAGACATACCTTCATTACGGATCCAAATTCATCTTGAAGCATCTCGATTCGTGAGGGTGATCGTTTTACGTCTCCACCCATAATACACCATTAAACTTGAGAGGTGAGTACAAATTGATGGAGGATTTTAGGCACTAGAATTGGGTGAGAGTAAGAACCCTAATCACACCTAATACTTATATATTAACTATTCCATAATAGGTAATGATTGGGCGTTTCCTTATACAACTTAATAAGAAAGCCCGCACAACTTACGGGCCTAAGGGATTGGGTTTAGATAAAGCCCATATTTGCAAAGACAACGGATCATCATACTGGGTTATGTGGGCCATAAATTCTTACACACGCACCCTCCACCTGCTTGTTCCTGTTTCATCCAATTCTTGCACGTATACTCACGTTAGTCGTCCTTCTCTCTTCACATGACGATATCACCGGCCTTGCACGTGCTTCCCATGAAGACTTCAGTCATTCTACAATCCAAACTTGAAATGCTTTCCAAGCATTTTGAGTCTGAGGGTGGGTGTTAAAATACGGCTATAGACTTACCTATGAAGGCCATAGTGTTAGGTCCATGAGTTCACTCATGTCATATTTGTCGAATTTCGTGTCTAAGGTAAACTCAAGATGGTCAATGTAACTTGAGTTAGAGTTAGTGAGTCATTCAGTTCGTTGCGAAGCAAAGACTCCAAGAAGCTCAACTCACCACCGGAAGACATCCTAGGATGGTAAGTGACTTAGAACACTAAGTACCATAGGTGGTTAGATTGCTAAGAGTGTTTCCCACACTGTTTACNATATTCGATTCTTGTTCTTAATTCCGCATATTAAGAATCGAATAAGTCAATACTCTTGTTAGAGATTTTTGTTGTACTCTTATCACCTTAGTAATTTTTTTTTTGGTGATAGTGTGATCCTTAACTATAGTCACATTGACATACGGTTAAATCCATTAACCGTAGGGCGTATTTAGACTTTCACATAGGTTCAGCTACGACGACTATTACTGCTACAAATCTTGACGTATCTTTTGGGTTCACTATATGGAACATGTATAACACAATATGGGGCTAAAAAGAGAGGACAAACACTTTTTATTTTGTAAGCCTAACCCTCCTTTTTAGCGTTTTGTAAGCAAATGAGTTAGTTTCTTCTTTTATTTTAAAACTGCAAAATTTTAGTACCTAAGCTACCCTTCTATTTGCTAAAAACGTATACTTCTAACTATTTTTGCTTGTGGGGACCGATGACCTGGCAGAGAGAGAGAAAATAATATTTTTAAAATTTAAAATGCTATAACTTTTAATTTACAAATTAGATTTTAACAAAATTTATATTTTCGAAAATTATTTTTCAAGATCTCTAAAATGAGTCCAGCCAATAGTATCAAATTCAAAAAGAAAAAAAACCTTTTTAACTCATATATTACATAATAAAAAAATTCAAAAATTATGCAAGTTGTAATTTGCATAGGCTATTTTGCATACTTTTGAGCACCTACACTTTTCTAACCATCTATACAAACAAATTACATAATAAAAACAACCCAGAAATTGTATTTGCATAGTTAAAAACCTATGCAAATTGTAATTTGTGCATGTAAGTTGTAATTTACATAAACTATTTTTGTATACTTTGAGCATCTACATATTTATGAGCCTCTATATAAAAGGATTGTATAGTAAAAAATTAAAAAATTATGTTTTTATAGTAAAAAACTTATGCAAGTTGTAATTTATATACAATCTGGGTTTTTATAGTTTCGTAAATGGGTTTTTCTGGGTTTTGATAATATTTTTATTTAGAATTTGGGATTCATGTCTAATCTTGTTTTAAAGATCTTAAAAAATGCTTTACAACGGTATAAATTTTATTCAAATTTGATTTATATTTTGAAAGTTATAGCCATTTTTATGTTCAAATTTATTAATTGGGGTTTGCTAACGTGCATTGTTGTTATTAAGATTATGGTTTTTTTCATCTTTTTGCATCGTGCTAATATGTGCCAAGGACGGTTCATTCATAAAAAAAAGGTTGTCCTCCACATTAAAGTTTTTCCCATACAAGGGCATCCTACTCATTTTCTGTATGTATAAATAAGGGTCATTATATATGATTTCAGTATCGTTGTAATCTCCCACAACTGATCATCGAGTTGTGATCCTCTACAACTGATCATCAGGTTGTGACCTTCTAGAACTAATCACCGAGATGTATCGAGTTATGATCTTCCACAACTGATCATCCAAGATGTAATCCACAATTGATCAAGATCAAGTTGTAACCTTTCCACAACTGATCAAGATCGAGTTGTAACCCTGTAAACTTGATTAATAAACATGTAGCCTGTTGGCTTATCTGTCGTGGTTGTAGGTCTTTCGTGACCAAACCACGTTAATCAGACGTGTTTTGTTGTGTTGATTTATCACTCTTCGATATCTAACATGGCAACCCTACAAAATCTAACAGATCTAGGGAAAGGGTCTTTGGGATACCGTGAAAAAAAAAGGAAGAGGTTGCAGCCGTGAATAGAGTTCATGAGTTCTAGAGTACAAAGAGAGAGGGTTGTTGCTGCTGGTTTGTGGGAAAGCATGTACAGTCGATATTGAGAGAGCTATTAGTGAAGAGAGAAGGGTAACCAGAGTATAACTTTGGGTTAATTTTTGTAAGTACATTTAATTAATTAATGGGCTCATTTTTTTTCATCTCTTTTGTTTCTCCAAATATGTGTGACTAAACCCTCAACTAGAGTTAAAGATGAAACTTTGTGGATGATACAATAATGGTGTATGAATGTTTATTTTCTTCTTGAAAGTGTTTTTAATGTTTTAATTATTCTGGCTTCTTATAATTATTGTGGATGATACCTCGAACACATGTGATGATCTTACATGTATTTTGGGATAGTTTCTATTAATTATCAACTTAGTTTTGTAACGAATTATATCAAAAGTGGATAATCTATGTATTTCGGTGTTTCAGATACTTAGGTTAATTTATTTTTTATCTTTCAAGTGAAGTGAATAATATTTTAGGTTGTTTAAAAAGGGTATTTCAAAGTCTATATGTCCTACGGTTTAGTTGGATTAACCGTATGTCTATGTGACTAATGGTTAAGGATCACACAATCACCTAATAAAAATTATAACAGTGATAAATAACAAAATAAAAATCTCTAACAAGAGTATTGACTTATTCGATTCTTAATATATGGAATTAAGAACAAGAATCGAATATTTTAATCTCATAATAAGTATAACAGTATGCATAAGAGATTTTGTTTACGAGGAAACCCAAATTGAGAAAACCCCGGGACTTAGTCCAAAAATAATCCACTAAGAGTTAATGAAAACTTATAAACCGATTTATCATTCGATGGACACGAACTACGACTCCCCCTACGCTCCAACAGCTATGGTGTACAGTTCTTCCACAAATTCAAACTCCACGAATTTTCCTTTTAGTAGACCTTGATGCGTCTCCAACTTGAACTCCACAAGTCCCGCACCTTGAACCAATACTTGACTCCTCAAGTATATCAGCACAAGCTTGACACTTCAAGCTCAACCACCGGAAATCCACCGGCACACAAAAATAGAATTTTTGGTTTGAAATGGAAAGGATTGAACCAAGTTCAACAAGTTTGGAAGCTAAAGGTTTAGAGTAGGAATTCTTCAAGAACTTGTTCAGGTATAGATGAATGGTTGTTTGAACAAGGAAGGTTCAACCCCTATTTATAGTAAATGTCTAGCCTAATCCTATAATAATCTATCAATTTTTAGGTTTAATGGTAACACATTAATGGAGATGAGAGGTCATTCCATTAAGCCTCTCATTCCACTTAAGAATGTTTCCATACCTCAATAATTCCCTTAAAATAAGCTTAAGTGGAAAGAGTGCGAAAAGGTAGAAGAGAATCTCTTTAGAGCTCATAAGAACATGAAAATTGCACTAATTTGGGCGATAGTTTCAAAACCGCCCAGTTTGGTTTCAAAAATATTAAACTGATTTTGAAAGCAAACAGTTGGTTTTAAAACCAAAAACACCTGGAATGCTTTCTGGCTTTTAGGTTTCGAAACTGACCATGTTGCCTTCGAAACCAAATTCAATTATTTCTAGTTAAAGTTTCGTTTGGCATTTTAGCTTCCTAATTTCGAAACTATCATTGTTGATTTCGAACCTAAAATCACCTATTTCCAGATAAAATAGGTTTCAAAACCAACAATGATGATTTAAAAACTAAATTAGCCTGACGGCCAATAATGATAACTGGTTTCGAAACTGAATAAGGTGGTTTCGAAAACAATTTGCCCAGTTTTGAATTTTTGATATAAAAACCTTTTAAAAATCATTTCAAAGTGTGGGAAACTTTCTCTAAGATCTATCCACCTATGGTACTTAGGTTTCTATGTCACTTACCATCCTAAGATGTCTTCCGGTGGTGAGTTGAGTTCAAATGATTCTTCTGCAATCCGAAATAACTCAAGGCTCTTCTAAACTCTCACTCAAGTTACAAAAGACCTTCTTGAGTTTAACTTTGACACAAAATTCAACAAACAAAACACATGAGAAAACTCATGGACCTTTTAATTTCCCCCTTTGTCGATTTCGTGACAAAAACCATTATAAGAGAAATACATAAGACAACCTTTCCCCATTCAAGCACGATCTCTCTTATAATTCACTCAAACAAATGAAAAGACAAAAACTCTCCCATAATATTGACACTAGACTGTCTTTTCAGAGTTACCTACAAAATTCAAACTCATACTAAAGCAAGGTAATAATGAAAAAGCATTAAAAATATCACCCTGCAAAGGCAACAATAGGAGGCTTTAACCACTCCCCCTATGAGTGTGAATTTTCTTCCCCATACTTATACATTCTCGCTGTATTTAATCATTCAGAATGATAATCGCTTCTTCCCTTTTTTGTCAGGAATAGACAAAGGTGGGAAAAACTAAATCCTGCACAAAGATACATTGAAGCAAATATATGGAGAAAGGAAACAAAACCATTCATTTACGAACTAAAACTCAATCATCCACAAGTATTCAGAGTTTTAAAATCAAATAACAAAGCTTTTAAAAAGTAAAAGATGAAGCTACAAATGAATAAAAAATAAAAAGAAGGCATTCATCATCCACAACTTAAACAAAAAGAGTTATCATCACCTTCATCATCCAAAGCTGTGGTGTCACCACTCTGAGTATGGTCTTGAACATCAGCTAGACCCTCCTCAGCAGCTATCTCTATCTCCGGAGCAATTTCATCAACATTGTCATCATCAGCATCATTAGCATTAGAAGGAGTGGGCTCATAAGTAAACTCATTAATCAACATAGGGAAAGAAAGAGAGAGAGAGAGAGTGAGCCCTCTTGGCATCTTTATCTCTCTCTCTCTCAACAACAAAATTATTATCCACCAAGTCAAAATCAACAAAATTATTAGCATTAGAAGGAGTGGGCTCATCAGTAAACTCATTAATCAACATAGGGAAAATCAAGTTGACCACCTATGTAAATGAGGGGATACCCTGCCTCAAAATCTACACACCTTTCAACAACAAAACCTCTAGATTGAAAATGTTGAGTGTAGAGTTAAAAGCAAGTTTGAGAGAAAATTTTCTCCCTCGTGTTAGGGCAAATAACCGAGGTTACAATATGGGATGTAGATTTTGACTTCTTTGATGAAGGAGTCAAAGATGCATGTACTTTTCATTTCGACATGATTAGCAAAACCTAAGATGATTCTAGGTTTAAAAGAAATGAAAAGAACTGGAATGTAGGGTTTAAGAAGGAGTAAGAACACACAATCATTCAATCAAGGATGAAATGTGAGAAAAACTTACCCAAGAATGCGAAATCCAAGAGGAAGAGAATGAAAAATGAAGAATCCCTCGAAGAAATCCAGTTGAAAACCCTTTGGAAACTAAGATTTTCTTTCGAAACCCCCATAAAATAGAATGGAATGAAGCCCTAAATCAAAAGGAGTATTTATACGCTCTTTAATTTTTGCCCTAAAAAACACAGGCCCAGGCGATGGTTTCGAAAGCACCAAGCTGCTTTCGAAACCAGTTCTGAAAAAGACTAATAGGTCTTTTAGTTTCAAAACTGATTAAGTTAGTTTCGAAACCACCAGATAAAAAATGATAACATGTTTTTTTAGATTCGAAACTGATGAATTTGGTTTAGAAACCACCAAAAGAAAATAAAATGTCTTTTTGGTTTCGAAAACACTGGATTTGGTTTTGAAACGGAATCACTTGACACGTAAGTAATGCCGGCAGGGTTACCAGTGTTTGGGGGATGAATTTCGAAACTGTTCATTGGATTCACATGGCGCACGGCCAGTGTCTCAATTGAACTATAGGGACGGGTGAAATGTGGGTAGTAACTAGAGAGCACTATTTGATGCAAGAACTTAATCTTAACCGAAGAACATAAAACACAACAACCGTGAATCTTTTATATCTCTTTACATTGCTTAATCTATCATCTTATCTTATGTTTATATACTTAAACTTGTGAAGCATATGGTTAACCCAAATCTAAGCCAAGGGAACTAGTGAACTTGCTGGATAGGTTTTGACCTAGCACCATTATTTTACAGGTCCAGGGCAACAGGCGAATCCTCGCTAGAAGTGGTGATTATGTAGGCAGGATTAAGTCTTCAGAGACTTGCTTAAGTTTTGTGAAGATGTAGGACTTTCTTTAATTTTCCTTCAGTTAGTTTGGACATTGTTTAGTCTATTTTTCCTTGGGATTAATTATTTATCCATTTGTTTGACAGAATATCTTTAAGTTGATAAAGTTTATTTCAGTTTTATTTTACTTGTGTTATGAATGTGAGTGCAAGCTTCTTGTTAGCTTGGTGAAATGAGTTCACCCTAGAGCTATAGGTTGTTAATGGTTCTGCGGGAGTGCCTGGTTCTCATTGAGTAGGGGCTGCAGACCTAAATTGAGGGTGGGGTATTACAATTGGTATCAGAGCATCAGGTTCCAGGTCCTAGAGGGAGTTAAGTTGAGTTAGGATGTTTGTGACACTTTAGACACGAGACTAAGGGTGCACTTGATGTTTGCTTGTTGCTTGATGTTTGGCTTGGTTTAGCAATAAGCTTAGTTCGGTTTCTCATCCTCCTTTTTTCTTGTATCTCAGAATTATGTCTGAGAGGAGAGCTAGAGGTAGAGGTGGTCGGCGAGGAGGTAGAGATGCACGGGAGAACAATGATGATGTTCCTACTGAAGAGGTGAATGCATCACCTACTGAGGTTCCTCTACCACCACAACAAGGAGAGATCAAGAAGGTTTGCAGTGGAACCGGACAGGAGGGGTGAACCCTCAGATTCCAGAGTGGGCGATGTTGTGACAAATGATTACAAAGTAGGTTGGGGCAGTAGTGGATGCCAGGCTAGATGCTTAATTGGGTGCTAGGGGTCCAGCGGCACCAACTCCTGTACAAACACTGGTTCAGGTACTGCAACCGCCAGTAGTACGGGTAGGAGCACCTAGTTGGATGGAGTTACATAAACATTTCTTGAGTTTAAAACCACGAACTTTTGGAGGTTCTACAGATCCGTTAGTGGCACATCAGTGGATCAAGGAGATGGAAAAGACCTTTAGGACCTTCGAGTGCCCAGAAGAGTATAAGCAGAGGTTTGCAGCTTTTCAGCTTGTAAAGGATGCACTGGATTAGTGGGAATCTCGTTTCCAAGATCTAGATACTACCACCCTAACATGGCAGCAGTTTCAGGTGATGTTCAATGACCAGTATTTTCCTCAGAGTGCACGTATGGCAATGAAAAAAGAGTTCCAAGATTTGAGGCAGAAAGACGATCAGACAGTGGTCGAGTATGAGAGAGAGTTTTTCTAGGCTAGCTTTGTATGCACCGGGTCTTATTCCGACTGAGCAGAGTAAGATACAGAAGTTTCTGAGGGGATTGAATCGACAGATCTCTAGGCATATCATCGGGCAGCCTAGTTTTGATACTTTTTCTAAAGTTGTGGAGTGTGCACGACTTCATGATCAGGAGATCCAGGAGGCACGAAGAAAGAGAAGTGAGAAAGCTGAGGCCAAACCAGTAGACAAACGTGATCAAAAGAATGGCCAAGGTCAGCAAGGGAAGAACCGTGATAACCGGGGTTACTGGAAGAGGCAGAAAACCGAAGAAAAGGATACGGGTGCAGTAGTTCCTGCACAGCCTGAAACACTGAGAACTGAAGAGGGCAGTAGGCGTGTAATTAAAGGGCCTTGTTATGCCTGTGGTGAGATAGGACACAGGGCAGCAGATTGTCCGCGCGGTAACGGGGTGCAAGGGGCCAGGCAGAATCAACAGCCGAGGCAGAATGGTCAGGGTCAAGCTCGACCTCAACCAGCACCTAACCAGGAGAGACAGCCGCAGGGACAACCATATGGACAGCATCAAGGTAGAGCCTATGCTGTAGTACCTAGGGATGCGAGAGCGCCAGAGGGAATGGTGGAAGGTACGTTCCTAATTCACTCTCGGCCTGGCCGAATCCTTTTCGATTCTGGAGCATCACATTCCTTCATATCTCGTATGTTTTTAGACACGTTGACACTTAGACCAGAAAAGTGTGATTACCCTTTCTCTGTTATGTCTCCTATGGGGAGGACAGTACCAGTGGAACTAGTTTGCAAGGGTTGTGTTATTAGTTTGGGAAAACTAGATTTCGGCTCAGATCTTTACGTGTTGGGTCTAGAGGGCTTTGATGTTATACTAGGCATGGATTGGCTTGCTGCATACCATGCGAGGTTGGATTGTTACGCGAGAACGGTAACATTTTCCATTCCAGATGAAACGACACACGTGCTGTCGTTATCGCTAGGATGTGGTCTTGATAGGACTCACCTATGCTTTATGGATATGTTGGAACATTCGGTTGAAGGTAGAGAGCTTGAATCGATTCTTGTGGTGCGCGAATACCGTGATGTATTTGATGAGGTCCAAGGGTTACCACCTCGTAGAGAGATAGACTTCTGTTTAGAGCTGGTTCTGGGCACAAAATCGATTGCGAAGACACCTTATCGGATGGCTCCAATTGAGATGAAAGAGCTAAAGAACCAGATAGACCAGTTATTGGCTCAGGGTTTCATACGGCATAGTTCATCACCAGTTACGAGAATAACATCTATATAGATGTTAATAGCTATTGCAGCACTGCATAAGCTTGAAATGCATCAAACGGACGTTAAAACTGCATTTTTATATGGTGAGTTGAATGAAGAAACATATATGGAACAACCAGAAGGTTTTGTTATCAAAGGACAAGAAAACAAAGTGTGCAGACTTGTGAAATCACTCTATGGATTGAAACAAACTCCCAAACAATGGCATGAAAGATTTGACCATGTGATGATATCAAATAGATTCAAAATTAATACATTTAAGATGCATATGTAATTGTGTGTCTCTACGTTGACGATATGCTAATAATGGGGACTAATACCAAGGTCATTAAGTCCACAAAGAAATTATTAACCAGTAAGTTTGATATGAAAGATCTAGGTGTTGTTGATGTAATACTAGGTATTAAAATTATTAGAACACCTGAAGGACTGATTTTGACTCAGTCACACTACATCGAAAAGATGCTTAAAAAGTTTGGTCATTTTGATGGTGATACAGCGAGAACGCCAGTTGATCTCCATCTTCATCTAAAGAAAAATAATGGAGATAGTATATCTCAAGTAGAGTATTCTCGTATAATAGGGAGTCTAATGTACGTAATGAATTGCACTAGACCCGACATTGCTTACGCAATAAGTAAATTGAGTAGATATGTGAGTAATCCAGGAGCTAATCACTGGAAAGTGTTAGTCAGGGTACTAAATTATTTAAAATTGACCCTAGACTATGGGTTGCATTATACTAGATATCCAGCTGTACTTGAAGGGTATTGTGATGCTAATTGGATATCGAACTCTGAAGAGTCAAAGTCCACAAGTGGATATGTATTTACACTTGGAGGTGCAACCGTTTCGTGGAAATCTTCTAAACAAACTTGCATAGCCCGGTCGACGATGGAATCAAATTTATTGCATTAGATAAGGCCGGCGAAGAAGCTGAGTGGCTTCTACATTTTTTTAGAGGATATTCCTATATGGCCTAAGCCAGTGCCTGATATATGCATTCATTGCGATAATCAAGCAGCACTTGGAAGGGCGAATAATAACATGTATAACGGTAAGTCACGACACATACGTCGTAGGCATAATACCGTAAGGCAGTTGCTCTCTAATGGAGTTATAAAGTCTAAAGAAAATCTTGTGGATCCGCTAACTAAAGGTTTACCAAGAGAGCAAGTAAGCCGCACATCGAGGGGAATGGGTTTAAAGCCTATCATTATGAGTCGCCATGGCGGCAACCTGGCCTAGATGACTGGAGATCCTAAGAACTAGGTTCAATCGGGACAACGAAATTGTGGATGACTCGCTAGTTGCACTGTGGAGATTATTTCTCCTACCCATTCCTATGATGGAACAGTGCGTCATGTAAAGTTTTAGGGTAAGTTATACTTTTAATGATGACTATACTTCTCTTTACAAGTAGAGTACATCAGGGTACTCTTAATAGTAATCACCTATGTGAGTGTGAAGTGGGGCCGCTTCTATAAGAATTTTAAAAGCTGAATTCTCTAAAGCACTCATGAATCTAGGAGTTGTTCAGGGCCAAAATGAATACAACCGTGAGAACCAATGGTGTTTTGAAATCGTTGTGTGAATTCTATTATCTTGGTATACACAAACGGCTGGGCAATTCAATGTTGGGGTTATGCCCTAAAAATAATGTTTACGACATTTATGAGTTTAATAAATGGTTTATTAATTCTGTATAACATGCATATATAGTGAGTATAATATAAAAAAATGAATTAATTGTATGAACTGTGTTCATACAAGGAGAGGTGTAATTCATCAATGTTGGTTCGTAGTCTATTCAAAGACTATAACACAAAGGATGATTATATTATATAATGTGATGTATCTCCATCACAGGAGTGTTGACTCCTAATTCTATGTGTTAATGTAATTAAATTACATTGAACAGGTCAAAGAATGATTATCATTGTTTGTCGTCAGTTAACAATAATGATCATCAAAATTACTGTTATAGTAATTGGTCCTTAATTCTGAGAATTAACATATAACCTACATGAGAGTAGTGACTGTTTTGTTTTGCTAATCAGTGAGGTCAGAAACGAAAACGTGATCCAACATTCTAAGTAAGATGGATGGTCATTTATTCCATAGTAGGAATAAGTTAGTTCAATACGGAGTCCACATGAAATGACGTTCACCTGAATCACCTTGTAGGTTCTGATGATCTAGACTGGCCAGTAGTCTCTTAAATTATTTGGGAGATTTATTAGATCATTAG
>MVGT01003011.1:19924-55335 GCA_002174775.1 Macleaya cordata
TATCAGAGCGTTAGTATTAGATCCGAATTGGGAAGTAAAAGACGTTAATATAAAATTTATAAAGATTAAAAGATATATTATTATTATTTTCTTGATTTTCTCTGTGTATATGATTATATGCCTATATTTTGTTTTGAAGATGTGTCTTTTATAGGAGGTAGATTATGGAGATGTCTAGAGAAGGTACTTCAAGTCGAAGTTCGGAGAATGATAAAATGGATAGAATGATGGCAATGATTGAACGGGTGGCAAAAAGTCAATCAGAAATGAGGACCCAGGTTATTGATATCTCAGACAGGCAAGCACGACTTGAGACATTTCCGCAGTCATCACAACAAGTTGAATCTCCAATCCAAAATCCAGTACAGCCACAAATTCCACTTGTTATTCAGAGAGAGGAAGTAATGGTTGAACCTATAAACCATCAAGTTGGGAAGTTACTGGCAGAGTTTAACAAATTGCGTCCAACATCATTCGGAGGATCTTCTGATCCAAATGCTGCAGAAAATTGGCTACTTGATATGGATTCTATGTTAGAACCAATGGAGTGTAATACTTTTCAGCGTGTGATGCTAGTCACTTTTATGCTTCGAAGTGCAACCAAGATATGGTAGAGGTCAGTGAAATATGTCCAAACTGAGCCACTTGATTGGGCAAGGTTTCAGGAGCTATTTCTAGAAAAGTATGTGACTAAGAGTGCTCGAGACAGGAAGCATCAAGAATTTATGAATCTAGTTCAAGGGAATCTTACAGTGAGTGAGTATGAGGAGGGGTTTACAGCTTTATCTCGATATGGTCCAGAACAAATCTCCACAGATGTGACCAAAGCCAAGAAGTTTATTCGAGGCCTTAAAACATTTATCAGGGGAAAGTTGGCTCCTTTCCAAATTCATTCATATATTGAGGCAGTTAGTAAAGCTTTGAGTATTGAAAGAGAAGATGAGGATATACAAGTGACTAGAGGACATATGGGGAGGATTAGACAATTTACTCAGCCATTCCAGGTGAGACAGGATCCTAATAAGAGACAGGTAGTCCCAACTTCTTCTGGACAGTTGAGTTACAGACCAGTTAGACAACAATAGCAAGTGGTGCGACCAGCAATTTTGCAACCAGGTCAACAGGCTACCAGAACTCCTGCACCTGCACAGAATAATCAGTTTGTACCTAGAGGAGTATAACCACCACCTGTAAGACCTCAGGGACAGGTAGTTAGACCACAGGGATAGATAATTCGACTGCAACAGGTACAACAACCAGGGCAAGCAAATTCAAGTCAGATCAAGTGTTTTAACTGTAATGAGATGGGTCACATGAAGATGCAGTGCCCGAAACTACCAAGACAGATGGGATTTTCAGCACCACAGACACAGGGGACGCTTTACACTATTGTTACAGAAGATACACCTGTGGAAGAAATGCCACAAGAGGATGCTTTGCTTTATGCCATAACACAGGAAGATGCATCTGCTTCTGATCAAGTAGTGGAAGGTACAATTTCCTTATTTTGTCATTCAGTTCATGTTTTAATTGATTCTGGATCTACACATTCTTTTATCGATACACGCATGGTAGAAATACTTGGATTGATAATGACAGAGACCGGAAAGAAATTATCATTATGTACACCATTGGGAGGTAAGACCATACCTTTTAGAGTTTGTCAATCGTGCATAGTGAATGTTGATAACCAAAAGATGAAGGCAGATTTGGTAGTATTAGATCTAAAAGATTTTGATGTCATTCTTGGTATGGATTGGTTAGCTGCGTATCACGCTCATGTGGATTGTTTTGCGAAAACAGTCACATTTCAAATACCAGGAAAACCGACATTCACTTTTATTGGTTTTAAGAAATTGGTAATTCAATCAAGGAAGATAAAGAAAGCAAGTAGTGAAGATGAAATTGGGTTGTTAGCTAATATTAAAGAAGATGAACGACCAACATTATCTCTTGATACAATTCCAATTGTTAAAGAATTTGAAGATGTATTTCCAGTAGTATTACCAGGGTTGCCTCCAAAGAGAGAGATAGATTTTTCTATCGATCTTTTGCCAGGTACTTCTCCTATCTCAATTAGATTTTATCGAATGGCTCCATTAGAAACAAAGGAGTTGAAGTCTCAAATAGATGAATAGTGCATCTATTTCATACCTATATAGATCCCATTCCCATATAGACAATCAACATCTACTGCACATCTCAATGTGTATAACAAGTTCCTCTACTAAGACGCTCGTTGCTTTCTTAACTCTAGTACTACATGGGTGAAACACACGGTTTTACCAAACTTCCAAATGTAGGGTAAAACCTAAACACTTGAGGTTTCTACACAACCAAAACTATGTAGGTGTTTCCACTTACTCTGCTAATGACGGTACCTACGCATGATACAGTTCTACCTGTTTCCTTGTACTCGCCCATCTAGAATAAGTTCATACCCAAACTACAGACCCAAACAACATAGTCTAACTCTTAGACTACTCAAGCAACAAAAATCACACAAAGACAACCAAAACAACCAAACGTGTTATAAGATATGCCTATGTGTCACAAACATCAACCTAACTCATCACAACTCCCTCTAGGACTTTAAACCTGAGGCTCTGATACCAACTGTAATGCCCCACCCTCACATTTTAAGTCTGCAGCCCTTACTCAATGAGAACTAGGCATTCCCGCAGAACCATTAACAACCTACAACTCTAAGGTGTACGCACCACACCAAGCTAAGCAAGAAGCTTGCACTCCCATTCAAGACAAGAGTAAAATAAAGCTGAAATAAACTTTATTAACTTCTATAATAAGATATCAAATGAACAAACGAATGAACCAATATTCCCAAAGAACAATGGACTAAACAATGTCCAAAACAAACTGAACTCAGCAAAACTAAAGTCCTACATCTTCACGGAACTCTACAAAGTCTTTGAAGATTTACTCCTGCCTAACAAACTCCACTGCTACCGTGTATTCGCCTGATTAGACCTGGCAATGGGCTAGGGTTAGGGTTATTAGGGTTAGGGTTGGCAGGTTTTCGAGCTAAGAAGCCTCAACCCTAACCCTAAACTATTTATTAAACAGGTCAATTTCTCCAACCCTAGCCCTAACCCTGGTAACCCTAACCCTAACTCTAATAACCCTAATTATATTAATCTTCTCTATTATTTTGATTTTTATTAATTAAGTTTTAATTAAGAGGGAAAAGAAATAGATTTTAATTAAGAGAACAAATAGAATTAAAATAGAACTTTAATGAAGACTTAAATAAAGTTTTATATATAGAGAGAATGAGTGGAATCAAAATAATTTTATCAAAATTCTAATTAATGCTTGCTTAGGCGGGTTGGCTCGCGGGTTACACAAACCAACCCTATTTTTTAGCGGGTTGAAAAACCCCAACCCTAACCGGACCTGTTTAAATGGCGAGTTGAGCTAGGGTCGGGTTATTATGGTCGAGTTAGGGCCGGGTTGGCGGGTTAGGGTTGTTATTGCCAGGTCTACGCCTGATGCCCTGGACCTGTAAGGATAATAGTGCTAGGTCAAAACATAGCCAGCAAGTTCACTAGTTCCCCTGGCTTAGATTCGGGTTAACCATATACTTTATAAGGGTAAGTGTATTAACATAAATACAAGATAGGTCTGAGATAAAGCAAGCAAAGTGTAACAAGATAAACAATTCGCAGATTTCACAGCTGTTGTGTTTTATGATCTTCAATTAAGATTAAGTTATCGCAACAAGTAGTGTTCTCTAGTTACTACCCATGTTTCACCCGTCCTTGTAGTTCAATTGAGACATTGGTCGTGCACCACGTGAATCCGATGAACAGCCTCGAAATCTGTATTTGGAACACTGGTAACTATATCGACGTTACTTACGTGTCAAATGATTCCGTAGATCTTGCTTGGAGAGGACCATGCCTATATAGGACCTAAACTATGTTTGCATACAAGCCAAACAAGTTATTTAAGCATACTTCAAGCTGATAGAGGTTTCATATATGTCATCGGTGTCCATATGTGTTCATTATTATGAAAATATACACCCAAGAGTTTAAGAATGCCTTCTTGCTCATAAACACGTATATTCTTATAATATGCATGATATGCTTTATGATTTTTATCTAAATAAGTGCCAGTCTTCATAAAGAACTCCAAAAAAAATAATTTAGGGGTCAAAGGCGTGCTGGTGGGTATCGATAGCAACCTCACTAACAACATCAGATGGGGTTAGTATCGATACCTATCAGAGGGGGGTATCGATACTAACCCTATCTGCTACCTAGTATCGATACCCCTGGTTAGGTATCGATACCTTCTGGGTTTTTCGTGATTTCAGAGTTTGTTCTTCATACCAACTCCGTAAAAACTTAGTTTTCTTGCCTGCAAACGTTAGGGAATCATATATTTATCAATTATACATAGATTCCATGCATTTTAACCATAAAAAACACACATTCATCATACGATCATGGATTACATGCATTCAATCATTAAGGAATCATGTAATCAATACATAAACTAGGTTTTCATGCATTCATTCATTATGTAACCATCGGAACATGTAGAAAACCTAAGTCTATACCAAAGGAGCAAGTTACTACTTGCCTCGTATCGAAATTGTCTTTGCAACGCAAGGAAGAAGAAGAGAATCTTTCTGCAACTCGAAGTCTGCACTTTCTCTTTCTTGCACTCGCTTCTTTCTTTGATCAAACCTTCAAGCAACATGGAGATCTCCAGATTCTTCTTCCAAAGCAATCCCTCTCAGCCCTAGCCGACCCCTCTCCCTCTCTCTTCTAATCGATGGGAGCAAAAAGGGTTCTAATTAGATTAGTTTATATAATAAATATAAACCATATCTATCCTGAACTCTAATGGGGTGCCCTTATTAGAAGTAGCTGCCCCCAACATTAGTAGCTTTTGGGTAATCTGGTATTACACCATATGCACACAGTTAAACCTTAGGAACACCTAACCTATGATACTATAAAGCAAAGTTATTGAATCGTGAATCGGAACACGAATTGTTTATGGATCGAATCGTAGGTTGAATCGTGGATCGCAGATTCATAGTCAATTTTTTCAAATACATTGAAAATGTTATAACACGTACGTGTGTTAGGTGGTGGCTGATCTACCAGACACGAGGTGGATTCGACACATCGACCAAGATGTGTCGAATCCATATAGTAGCTAGCATGCACCCTTTTTTCTTTTCATGTTATATATATATATATGTTGGTTTGGATGGTTTTTAAAAAGTCAGTGAGAGAACAACCGAGCTTTAGTTTATATGTTACAGAGAGGTATATTGTACGATTAGTATGTATGTTATAAAAGTGAATAAGTAATATCCTCTTCCCACTTCTCTCGATATATATTCCGTGTGCCTCGAAATTATAACACGTTATCAGCACGAGTCTCTACCACTCTCCAGATCGAAACCTTGACATTTTGTGATCAACCCGAAGCTTCTGGGCATCTCACAAAATCAGAAAGGTATACTTGTGTTGTCTTATTTTCAATGTCGAATCTGACGAAGCTTGAGTTTGTTACTTTAGATATCACTGGAAATAACTATCTTTTCTAGGTCCTGGATATGGAACTCCATCTCGCGTCTAAGCAACTCGGAGATACTATCCGGGAAGGAAATCAGCCGACCACAGAGAGTTGTGCTGCTGCTGCCACTATTTTCATTAGGCACCACATCCATGAGGGACTTAAATCTGAATATTTGACGGTGAAAGATCCGTTAGTCCTCTGGAGTTGTTTAAAGGATCGATTTGGCCACTTGTCGATGGTCATACATCCTGGTGCTTTGAATGATTGGAGGAACCTGCGGTTGCAGGACTTCAAGTCAGTAACAGAATATAATTCAGCTCTATTCAGAATAACCTCGCGGCTGAGACTGTGTGGTGATACTGTTACTGATGCGCAGCTGCTAGAGAAAACCTTCAGCACCTTCCACGCCTCTAATGTGTTGTTACAGCAGCAATATAGAGAGCATAGGTTCCAAAAATATTCTGAATTGATCTCATGCCTTCTAGTTGCCGAGAAGAATAATGAGTTGTTGTTATTACACTACAACAAAAATGGTTATAGGTAAGTTCAATAAAATAAGGATGCAACGGTTTTTAAGAAAACCATTATTAAAATTATTTAGTAACGGTTGTAATTTTGAACTGTTACAAAATAATGAAAAAAATATGTAACAGTTTCCAAACTGTTACTTTAAAGAAAATAAGTAACGATTTTAATAAAAAAACTGATACAAAAATAGCTAGCAAACTGTAACGATTTTAAACCTCTACCTATATGTAGTTTTAGGTAACATGTTTTAAGAAAACAGTCCTTAAAAATCGGTTTTATTAGCATAACGGTTTTGGAGCAAAAAAGACGTCAGAATTTTCAAGTTAAAAGGGTATACTGGTCCTTTTATTAAACCCTAAAAAGCGAAAAAGAACTCTCCTACCCTGATTATCACGAACTCCCCTCCCACTCTCCCTACTCTTCTTTGTTAACGAAGAACCAGGTCGGTTTCTCTTTCCCTCTCTTTTTCTCTCTCTCTTCTCTCTCTCCCCATCTCTGATCTCTCTTATTTGAAGTTGTTTACAGCGGCAGAAAACAAAGTGGTTTTGTACATCTCTCCTCTTCTTGGTTTGACGAAGTATCTAACCAGGTATGTTTCGTTTTCTCCTTCTATTTCTTGTTCTCTGATCTCTCTTTCTCTCTCTATCTCTCTCTCTGGTTATTTATGTATTCTTGATCTAGAAGAATTTTGATAGAGATTGAACCGGTGATTGATCTGTTCACTTATTTTTTCATGGATAATATTTTCATGTGAAAAGATCAATAATTAAAATTAAAACCATGGCAGGGTTTCGTTTCTGGTCTCCTCTAATCAATAGAGAAAAACCATGTACGTGTCTAATAGTGTTAATAAGTCCCTCATCCCCTGCAGAGTGTCTTGTTCTTACAACTTATCTGTCAAGTTTAAATTAAACCCCTTATTAAAATTGTAACCAAAAATAAATCAGAAAGAAATAGAACCCTAATCAGTTAGTTAATTGAAAAAAATTAAGTAGGGTATACAGGGGACAAACCAAGGACGGGATTTAGCCCAGGGTAGATTTCTAGAAACAATGAACTGTTTATAGGAGTTTCTTTGGTAAACCTGTAATGGGATCTATATTATAAACTATAAAGTAAAGTCTTGTTGCTCAAGAATGTAATATATATATATATATATAGAGAGAGAGATCAGCCCTAGTATCAATTACTTACTACTTTACAAAGTTAAGCATGCACCCACAAACAATAATTAAAAGTATATAATAGTAGAGTTCTAGTTATTCTATTCTTTTATTCTTTATGCTTTTGCTGTCATAAAACATTAGAACTGCTCGATCATTTTTATATGGCAAGCCCCAAAAATAAAGAATAGAATAATTTTAAATTTAATTTATAAGGCAAGCCAACAAGAAAAAAAAATCTCAAAAGTATGTTTATTCTGTCTATTAATTAAGGTCCAGTATTTGCTCTAATTTTATACATAAGTGCAAAAGCTTCCAAGTGTAGAGGAAATGCACCAACTTAAGTTATGAAGTTAGTACTCTCCCTTTTCATTGGTACTAGTTTGAAGCTATTTATATAGTGAGATTTTTTTTTTCTACGTGAGTATTAACAGTTTATAGAACAAAAGGTTTATGAAAAGTATCAAATGTTTCTATTATAAGCCATTTCTTTATTTATTTATTTATTTATTTTTGGAGGAACCTTAGAGCGAGGAGAAATTTATTGAAAAATATAAAAAAAACCAACAATAGCTAGAGGGGGACATAGACGAGAACCTCCCAATGCCTAATACAAGATATGCAACCAAAACATGCTAAAGGGTATATTATATTTGCACAGGAATTCGCAGCTGTCAGATATCCTATTAGTCACGATCATAACTGTTGTATGGGTTATTGTGATATCAATCTTTTGTTAACTATATGACTACTCTAGAGGGAGGGATCACAGTGTCTTAATTTGTGCATATTTTTTATTTATTTTTTTATGGTCTGTATTGATTAGTTAGGCCTACTTTGGGTTCGTCCAAGAATCTGCTTTGCAGTCTCTCTCTTTTTTTTCGGTGTTTCTTCTAGGCTTTTAGTTTTTTTTTTCCCTTGTTTTCATTTTTGTTCTTTTCCTTGTTCTTTGAGTGCCTTCTCAGCACTCCTTTTTTTGGAATACAATATTAGTTGGGGTCACGGTAGCCTTAACTTAGGTGGGCCTGATCGGTTGCATATATATTGTTCCATAACTGTTTTTTTAACTATAAATGCTTCTTTCTAAGATAAGAACATAGTATTTACTATAGCTAACTTAAGTACGTACTGGAGATATGTCAGCATGAAATTAATAAGTAGATTGTATGTGCTATCAATTTTATTTTGTTCAACTTTTGTTATGTGTTCTTTAGGTTGACTATATAGCTTCAGAATGGATAAATCATGGATGCAGAAAGATAGATTAACAAAAGCATATTCTGACGGGGTTGAGGGGTTCTTGAAATACGCATTAGATCATGGAGGCGATCCTAATTCCATACTTTGTCCATGTAGGGTATGTAAGAATGTTGATCCATATCCAGTTAGTGAAGTAAAAATTCATTTGTTTGTCAAAGGTATTGATAAAAAATATACAAGATGGATTTGGCATGGGGAAAAAATTCCTAGTAGTAGCAGGTCATCTAAAGCTAACGTTGACGTACATTGTTCTCCAAATTTCCATTTTGAAATGGGGGAGCCAGATGATGCTCCGGAAGCAGTTGAAATGGTTCAAGCTACACAGGAAGAGTTGACTGGTGACCCTGAAAAGTTCTTAGAGTTGATCGAGGATGCCGAACAACCTTTGTACCCAGGTTGTTCAAAGCAGACAAAGTTGTCGGCGTTAGTCAAGCTTTACAACTTGAAAGCAAAAAGTGGTTGGTCTGACAAGAGCTTCTCTAATCTGTTAAAAGAGTTGAGAAGTATTCTTCCTGATGACAACAAGATGCCTAATTCTATGTACGAGGCTAAGAAGACACTTAATGCATTGGGAATGGACTATGAAAAAATACATGCATGCCCCAATGACTGTGTGCTTTTTAGAAAGGAGTACAAGGATGAAATTATTTGTCCGACCTGTGGAGAATCAAGATGGAAAGTGAACAAGAAGACGTCAAATGTGATCGAAGGGGTGCCGGCAAAAGTGTTATGGTATTTTCCACCTATTCCTAGATTTAAAAGGATGTTTCAGTCAGTTGAGACCGCGAAAGATTTGACATGGCATAAACGTCCAAGACCATTAGATGGCAAACTACGTCATCCAGCAGACTCACCTGCATGGAAGCTAGTAGATAATAAGTGGCCGGAGTTCGCCATGGAATCAAGAAACTTGCGGTTAGCTCTTTCTACTGATGGAATAAACCCACACAAAACTCTTAGTAGTAGGTACAGTTGTTGGCCCGTCATATTGGTAACTTACAACCTTCCACCATGGTTGTGCATGAAGAGAAAATTTATGATGTTAACAATGTTGATATCTGGACGAAAACAACCTGGCAATGACATTGATGTTTATTTGGCTCCACTCATTGATGATCTGAAAACACTTTGGGAGGAGGGAGTTGAAGTGTATGATGCATACCAAAAACAAAAATTCAATTTAAGGGCGGTACTTCTGTGGACGATTAATGACTTCCCTGCATATGGTATATTATGTGGTTGCGTTGTCAAAGGGTATGATGCTTGTCCAATATGTGGCAAAGGTACTTCCTCAACCAGGCTTAAATATTCCAAAAAAATATCTTATACCGGCCACAGAAGATTTCTTCCAGGTTAAAAGACCCAGTGTGGTGTACCCCACCTGTAAGTAAAACAAAATTAATTTTTTATTAGAAATGATAACTGATACTTCATCACTAATATGCATTTGTCAATTGTAAATTATATAGAGTACCCCAAAACAGGAGGGCAACTAGGAATGCGGGTATTATGTGATGAGGTATATGAAAGAGATAATTGAAGAACGACCAAACCCGATTACAACTCACAAGGTATTGTTATTTCTATCTAAAAATTATTTTAGCATTCATCTATACTAAACTCAATAAATATATTTATGTTATTGTTTATTAATTTTTTCAGAAATTCATAAAGACTACGTACAATGAAGAGGACATCAACGAAGTAAGAATTGAGTGGATCACGTACATAGAACAATACTTATAAAATCTCAGGTATTTAAGTAAATAAACCTGAAACACAAACAAACATCCATTTTATTGGTTGCATGGAATATATATTGTGTAAATAGTTAGAGATACATAAAAACTAACTAATATATGGTGCATTTAATGAGATTGATATCAACGTTTGTGCATTCATAGTGTATAGTCCAACCAATTTGTGTAGGTTAATCTTATTTCTTATTTGCTTAGATGGTGGCCTGATTTTATAGAAATAAATTTGTTGATTGTGTTTCTTATCGTGTTTATTATTGTTTTATATTATTTAATTGTGCATAAGGTTAGTTGGACTTTTTATGGAATTTTGATGTATGATTGCAAATTATAATTAGCTAGCTCAAATGAATTTTATGATTCGTTCTATATATAGTACTTAAAGATGTAATTAATTAATTATTTTGTATGAGATCTAATATTTTTTTATATATAGGTGTGTACGTAGTGGATCACACGACATATGACTTCAAGAAAGAAGGCGGAACTGCAGATCTTTTGATTGATGACTAGATTATTGGAGTAGAATAATTTGAACATTTCAAATTAGAAATTATGCACAGCTTATTGAACTTGAATTAGAAATTTTGTACAGTTTGTTGAACTTGAAGAATTAAAAATTCTATACAGCTTGTTGAACTTGCTGATCGAATGAGAAATTATGTACAACTTGTTAATTTGAATTATCAGTACAATTTAATTAATTAGTTAATTGATTTTATTTTATACGATCTTGATGAGCTTGTGTGGACGTTTAATCCATATTTTAAGGTCAACATTTTATTGCTTGTAGATTTAATGGCGATCGACGAAAATTAAAAATAAATTAATGTGAGCCAATTAAAAAAAATGAATTGATTTGATTTTTAGTAACGTTTTTAAATGGATATTGTAAATCGATAGATATGTATGAGTTTATTCAACAGCAACAGTTGAATTACTAAACCGTTACTGTATATAATAAAAATGTAACAGTTTATTACTTAAAACGTCATTTATAAGGATTCTTTCGCAACTGATATATTAACAAAGTGTTAGTAAAAATAGGAATAAGGTATCAATTTTGAAGTAAAAACGTTACAATAAAACTTTGTAAAGTAACGGTTTTGTTAAAAATAGTTACAAAATGACGATTTTAAGCATCAGTTTATGTCACGACTATTACAATAATGTATTTTACGTAACGGTTTAAGACATTATGTAACAGTTTGGTGTGATCTTTGATAACAGTTTAAAACTGTTACAATAAGAGATGACATACAGTAACACTGACTTAGGTAACGGTTTTCTGGAGACGACAAAACCGTTACGCTATGCATTTAGAAACGATTTAAAACTGTTACCTCTGTACATTTTTGTTGTAGTGTTAAACCACGAGGCTCGTCCCACTGGTTCTACGTCTGTACCCGAAGCTTATGCAGCGACTGTTTCAGGACAGGGACGTGGATGACCTGGTTATAAGGGTAGGCGCGGTAGACGCTACCGACGAAATAATTCTGGGAAGTGGAATAATCCAAATCATGCTACACAAAATCCCCAGAAGAGGGATAACGTTGAACCCCAGGAGAGGGATAGTGGCAAAAAGAAGCAAGGAAAAGGGAGAGGTTGGAATAAACCCCCTAGAGATGTAACCTGCTATCGTTGTGGTATGAAAGGACACCTGGCGCGTAATTGTTATATGGCCGAGCACCTAGTCGATTTGTATCAGGCTTCATGTAAGAAAGCCAAAACTGGTGCCGAGACAAATTATATTTGTAATGGTGTTCCCACTGATAATACCCACCTGGAGTTGTCCGATATGTTTCTCGATCTAGAAGGAGATGATGTAAGCAAACTAATTGGGGAGTGAGCATGTTCACACCAATTAGAGTTTTGCTATATAATTGGGGAATGAGCTTGTTCATACCAATTGTACTATTTTTCTTGTACTACCTTTCTGTACTACTTTTGTTCATATATAATATAAGCATTTTGTGTATATGTTTATTCTTGCTTTATTTTTTTTAAAGGATATGGACCCAAACAGAGGCATATCCCGAGATATTGGTCCAAGAAGAGACATATCCAAACAAAGCCAATATGGCGAGGATGTTTGTCTAGCAGACAGTGCTACGACCCATACAATCCTCAGAGATAGTAAATTTTTCACGAGCTTGAGTATGTTCAAGGCTTGCGTGACTACTATCACTGGTACGACCAGTCTGATTGAGGGCTCTAGTAGAGCTAGTATTATGCTCCCGGGTGGTACAATACTTGATATTGACGATGCTTTGTATTCTTCCAGATCCAGGAGAGATCTATTGAGCTTTAAAGACATAAGTCGTAATGGATACCACCTTGAGACAGTGAATGAACATGATATGGAATACTTGTGTATTACCTCCATTGTCTCACACCAGAAGCGTATATTAGAAAAGCTCCCAGCTCTCTCCTCTAGTTTGTATCATACGATAACAAGAAGGGTTGAATCTTATGCCGTATTGAACCAGAAGTTCAATGACCCGAAAGCGTTTATGCTTTGGCATGACCGACTTGGTCGCCCAGGTTCTACCATGATGAGTAGAATAATTCAAAACACGCAGGGACATTCATTACAGAACAGGAAGATTCTGATGTCCAAAGATTATGCTTGTGCAGCGTGTTCCCTGGGTAAATTGGTGCTTAAACCATCTTTAACCAAGGTCGTTGTTGAATCCCCAGCTTTTCTGCAACGAATTCAGGGAGATATTTGTGGGCCTATCCATCCCCAATGTGGACCATTCCGATATTTTATGGTCTTGGTAGATGCTTCTGCGAGGTGGTCGCATGTTTGCCTATTATCCACTCGCGATGTTGCCTTTGCACGTTTGCTCGCTCAGATTATACGATTACGTGCACATTTTCCTGAATTCTCCATCAAGTCTATCCGTCTTAATGGAGCTACCGAGTTTACATCTCGAGCTTTTGACGCTTATTGCCAAGCAGTTGGCATCGACGTAGAGCATCCCGTTGCTCACGTTCATATAAAAATGGTCTAGCAGAATCATTTGTGAAGCACCTTCAGCTCATTGCTCGGCCTATGCTTATGAGAACTAAGCTGCCAGTTGCAGCCTGGGGGACGTGCCATTTTACATGCAGCTGCATTAGTTCGGATTCGTCTGACTGCATATCATTTGTATTCTCCTATGCAGCTTGTTATGGGTCACCAACCAAACATTTCACACTTGTATGTATTTGGTTGTACTATGCAAGTTCCTATTGCCCCTACGCGACGCACTAAATTTGGTCCTCAGCGTCGGCTAGGAATATATGTTGGCTTTGATTCACCTTCTATTATTCGTTATCTTGAGCCAATGACAGGTGATGTTTTTACCGCCCGTTTTGCAGACTGTCATTTTGATGAGACAGTCTTCCCGTCATTAGGGGGAGACAATCCGTCATCAGTAGAACGGCGTGATTCGTCGTCAAAAAAATGACATGCGATTTCTTGGATCACACCATCTATGTCTCATCTTGATCCTCGTACCAATGTCTATGACATTGAGGTGCGAAAGATTGTTCATCTTCAGGAAATTTCCAATGAAATGCCTGATGCATTTAATGACGCAGCTAAAGTTACCAAGTCATATATACATGCTGCAAATGCTCCAGCTAAACTTGATGTCCCGGAGAGATATGCTATAAGAGCGGATGTCCCGAGAGGGCATGTGACCCTAATAGGACAACTTGTAGCACATGAGTCGTCTAATGCACGCCAAAAGCGTGGGCGACCCCTTGGTTCGAAAGATTCTGTTCCTAGGAAGAGGAAATGCCAATCAATAAATGTAAATACTCCTGGAGAGAGTATCATTGAACGATCCACATTCTCTGATGATATACCTCTTGAAGAAGGCAAATCCTCAGGAGAGGGACCGGTGCAATCCCCAGGAGAAGGAAATGAGGAAATCTCTATAAATTATGCATGTACCGGAGAAATATGGAATCGCAATGAAATAATTGTCGACGATATTTTTTCTTTCTCAGTAGCTACTGACATCGTCACAGAGAACGATGATATTGAGCCACGCTCTATAGAGGAATGTCGACATAGAATTGATTGGGCAAAATAGAGAGAAGCTATCCAAGCAGAGTTGGCTTCCCTTGCAAAGCGTGAGGTGTTTGGACCGGTTGTACCAACACCCGCGGATGTAAACCCTGTGGGAAACAAATGGGTCTTTGCAAGAAAACGTAATAAGAAAAACGAGGTCGTTCGCTATAAGGCGCGACTCGTGGCACAAGGTTTTTCACAGAAACCTGGGATTGATTATGAAGAGACATATTCTCCTGTTATGGATGCAATTACTTTCAGATATCTGATCAGTCTGGTAGTCTCAGAAAGACTTGACATGCATCTGATGGATGTGGTCACTGCGTATCTGTACGGGAGGTTAGATACAGATATTTATATGCGAGTCCCAGAAGGGTTATTTTTACCTGAGGGAAGACCACGCCATTTGTATTCACTTCATCTCAAAAGAGCTTTGTATGGATTGAAACAATCCGGGCGGATGTGGTATAATCGCCTTAGTGAATACCTGATAAAGGAAGGATATACAAACGATCCCATTTGCCCCTGCGTTTTTATAAAGAAATCAGAATCTGGATTTGCTATCATCGCTGTGTATGTCGATGATATCAACTTAATCGGGACTCCTGAAGAGCTCCGTAATGCTGCTGAATACCTGAAGAAGGAATTCGAGATGAAAGATCTCGGGAAAACGAAATTTTGTCTCGGCTTGCAGATCGAGCATCACTCAAGTGGAGTTTTAGTCCATCAAACGGCATATACTGAGAAGATCTTGAAGCGTTTTAACATGGACAAAGCGCATCCATTGAGTACTCCTATGGTTGTGAGATCTCTAGATATTGAGAAAGACCCATTCCGACCAAAGGAAGAAGATGAAGCACTACTTGGTCCTGAGGTACTATATTTGAGTGCAATCGGTGCATTGATGTACTTGGCCCAGTGTACCAGACCAGACATTGCCTTTGCAGTAAATCTGTTAGCCAGGTTCAGTTCTACCCCGACAAGGAGACATTGGACAGGTGTTAAGCAGATTCTCTGATATCTCCGCGGGACTACAGACATGGGATTATCTATCAGAGAAACCCATCAAATGGCTCTCAGATAATGGGATACACTGATGCCGAATATCTCTCCGATCCCCACAAAGCTATCTCACAATCTGGTTATGTTTTTACAAGTGGAGGTACTGCATTCTCTTGGCGATCCAATAAGCAAAGTCTCCCAGCCACCTCTTCGAATCATTCGGAGATTATTGCATTGCATGAATCCAGCCGAGAATGTGTGTGGCTACGATCACTGATTGGACATATTAGAAGCTATTGCGCTCTACCCTCTGTCACAGATGTTCCAACAGTTATTTTTGAAGACAATGCCGCTTGCATATCACAAATCAGGGAAGGCTACATCAAAGGTGATAGAACCAAGTATATTTCTCCGAAGTTATTTTATTCTCACCATCTTCAGAAGAACTGTGAGATTGATATCCAGCAGATACAATCCTGTGAGAATTTTGTTGATCTATTCACCAAGTCTCTGCCTACGACAATGTTCAGAAAACTGGTTTATGGTATTGGCATGAGACGGATGTATCATCATACGGACTGACTTGAGTGCCTACTCAATCAGGGGGAGTATACTAGTGCCTGCTTTTGTCTGACTAGACCTTATCGCGTTGTACTCTTTTTCCTTTGTAAAGGTTTTGTCCCTCTAGGTTTTCCTTGTCAAAGTTTTTAATGAGGCAGCTTATGCGAGTCCAGCACTCTTCTAGGTCTTTGTACTCTTTTTTCCTTAGCTCAGGTTTTGTCCCTTTGGGTTTTCCTGGCAAGGTTTTTAATGAGGCAATTATCTTAGAATGGTGGACATCGAAGGAGGAGTGTTATAACACGTACGTGTGTTAGGTGGTGGCTGATCCACCAGACACGAGGTGGATTCGACACATCGACCAAGATGTGTCGAATCCATATAGTAGCTAGCATGCACCCTTTTTTCTTTTCATGTTATATATATATATATATATATATGTTGGTTTGGATGGTTTTTAAAAAGTCAGTGAGAGAACAACCAAGCTTTAGTTTATATGTTACAGAGAGGTATATTGTACGATTAGTATGTATGTTATAAAAGGTGAATAAGTAATATCCTCTTCCCACTTCTCTCGATATATATTCCGTGTGCCTCGAAATTATAACAGAAAATGATTTATATATATAATAACCTACATATATACTAATAAAAATGAGATGTATGTTTTTTTTTCACTAGTATCTACCAAAATACTAATCTTTGATAATTGATTGAGGTTTATTTTAATATAGAAAGGCTAATGGTACATTGGTACCGATTTTAGCTGTAAAAATAAGATAAAAAATAGTTTGAAAAGTCTATTGGGTTTGTTAAAACCTAATGTACGTCGTTAAAACAGTAAGTTTGATGTACTTAGTAAACAACCAAATTTTTATCTAACCCAAATCTATCAATTTTAATAGACCTTGTATACACCCAAAACCTATCTTTATGTCTTACCTCTATTCTCTAATAAGAAAATCCTAAATCAGACTCTCAAAACCACAGAAAGTTGAGTATCGACGTGCAACGGAAATGATGGATCATGGACCTGCTATGTGCGTTCTCTTATCTCTTCTCTCTCTTTTCTCTCGGCTTACATATCAGATTCATCAGAAAATCAAAAATCCCCTTTCCTTTCTCTCTCACAAATCTAAACCCTCTTCTTTCTCTATTTCTCTATTATCTCTCAAGAAATCCTCTATCTCGATCTCTATGGAAATTTTTAAGGGTTTCAGTCATTGATTTTTATTGGTAAATTCTTCTTCTTCTTTTTTTCTATTTTCTGAATCGATCGAGTCAAGCGAGTCGCTTGAACCGGACTTAGTATCATTTGAATCAGCAAGTTAGAGTGAAAAACGAGTCTATTAGCCGATTTATCTGGTAGGAAGTTTTTGACCACTCGTACAATTCGTACGATACTAATAACTATGCTATGAAAGTTGAGATGGAATCTATGTATTCTAACCAGGTCGGGGAATTTGTAGATCCACTACCCGATCTTAAACTCATTGGGTGTAAATAGATTTATAAGAAGAAAAAGAGTGTTTCTCCAGATTCTGCATGCTGATATTGAGAATGGCGTTGGTTGAGATCTTGATGGTCTGAGATGCCACCGGAATCCCCTTCTCAACAGATTATAACTCCGTTGAGATCTATCTCAACTGAGAATCCTCTGATCAAACAAGCTGACATAGTAAAATCTTACTGTCCATGGTCTTTTTTAGATGAAAATTTTGATGCTCAACCAACTCCAAAAAGGAAAACTTTTGCTCAAGCAGTCCAACCACTAACTGTGGCAGCATCTCAACTTCTGGTGCCTTGTCGGAAAGGTGATCATCTCTCTCTCTGAAGGTGAATATCAAAAAGGTCTTGCATCTTGTAAAAACAGCCTCTTAGGCAGATTAATTCTCTCGAAAGGAGATACTCCACCTAAAATTGATGATCTTCGATCTCAACTTCAGAAACACTGGCTCTTTCTTGAGGCTTGGAAAATCATCCCGATCGGGTAAAGGTTACTTTAACTTTCGATTTTCGTCAAAAACGGACCTGGCGAAAGTCAAATCTGTTGTTGTCTAGAACCTTAAACCAGGTGTTCTCCGCTTGTTTCCATGCATGGCAACCTGACTTCAATCCAGGAAAACAAAGACAAACACATGCTCAGGTTTGGATCCGCATCCTTGATTTGAGCCTGGAGTACTAGCAACCCCTAACACTTTTTGAGATTGCAAGAGGTGTAGGAATCCCAATCCAATTAGATTCTGCAACTTCAAACACCTCCTTCAGTCACTACGCTCGTTTACTGACCGTGCTGGTCCAGCTGATATTTTGGTTCCTGCAATGCCAAATAAAAATCATGAGAATATTAATAATTCAACATATACCAAACGTACTGTTCCAGCTCTCATCTTGGTTATGCCAGGAAAACAAAATCGTAGTGGATGATCAAATCGAGACTGTTAGGAATGATGCTTGCGTTCTTCAAGGTGGTCCCAATGAGACTTGCGTTCTTCAAGCTGGTACAACTGATATTTTGGTTCCTATAATTCCTAATACTACAAGTCATGAGAATATTAAGAATTCAACCAATACCCAACGTGTTGTTCCACCTCTGTCAGAAGTACAAATCGTAGTCGATGATCCAATCGAGGCTGACAAGCGTGATGCTCCTTTTTTCAACGACAGACAAATTAATTCAAGCAAAGATGCCATTCATTCTGACCAGGTAACATCTTCTGCTGCCCCCAATAATCTAATGGACCAACTTCATCCCAGCAAGCTGGTCGCGTCAGTACTCTTTTCGCTGAATTAGATCAATCCTCTTCTTCGAAGTCAGTGGTACCGGACTCTCAAAAAAGTCTTCATCCAAATATTTCTCATGACATAGCAAGCAATCATCTCAAACCGATGGGCTGACATCGTGGAACTCGAGGAGGAGGAGGAGGAGATGCCTCAATCTCCAATGATGCAACATCTTTCTAAGTCTCAGAAGAAAAAACTACGACAACAGAAAGCAAAAATACAGCGTGAAGAACCTTACCTTACTGATCGTTCGAGGGTTGATAATCTAACTTCTACCCAATGAAAGTTCTATTTTGGAATGCTAGAGGGGTGGGAAATGATAATACTCAACAAGTTCTTCTTGACATGTGTTCTGTCCATAGACCAGACTTCATCTTCATTGCGGAACCTTGGATTTCTATTAATAGCTTCCCCTCTCATTTTTGGAGACGAATGCATGTCCATCCTTTTGCCGTAAATAACATAAGTCAGTCCTTACCAAATCTATGGTTTTTATGCTCCAATGCCTATCAACCTCAGATTATCTCTAACATTGCTCAACAAATTACTATTGAGTTTATAATGGATGGATGGAGAACGTATCAGGATTTCATCAGTATATGCTAGTACAACTTATATGGCCCGCTGCAATCTTTGGGATGATTTAATCTCTCTCAGTAGAAACTTCAGTGGTCCTTGGGAGTGTCATTGGGGACTTCAATGCGGTTCTGGGGGCTCATGAGAAAAGAGGTGGCCCTCTTCCTAATCGGATCTCTTGTGCCGATTTCTTACCTATGTCTGAATCTTGTAATCTTCACCACATCGATACTAAAGGCCGCTTCTTTACTTGGACTAATGGTAGAGGCGCTAGAAGACATATAGAAATGAGACTGGATAGGGCTCTTTCTAATAACAGCTGGCTCAAATTTTGGAAATCTATTTAATGTTGTACTCTAACGAGATTGGGTTCTGATCACTACCCTCTATTATGTTCAAAATAATGTGGATTGATCACCCTGACCTTTCTAGAGTGGTTACTGAGGTTTGGAACCGCAGTTTTATTGGATGTCCGATGTGGATTCTACTCAGTAAACTTCATGCTCTGAAATTAGAACTCAAAGTTTGGAACAAGGTTGTTTTTTGTGATGTTAATAACAATGTCCAATTGGCCCAAACTGATCTTGATACTATCCAATCACGTCTCAACTCAGAAGGTTACTCCAAAGATCTTCACGCTGAAGAAATTTTGGCTGCTACCAATCTTAATCGTGCTTTGGATGCCCGTGAGACCTTTTGGCGAGACAAAGCTAGAGTAAATTGGGTTTCTAATGGAGATAGAAACACCTCCTACTTCCATAGGCAAGCTCAAATCAACACTTCAAAACATAAGATCACTATGCTTCGTAATGAAGATGAGGTCCTTTTGGAGGAATCTGCGATCACCTCTCACATCAATCAATATTTTCAATCTCTATATTCAGTAAACAATGCATGCTATGACATTGGACTAGTCGAGCGTTTGGTTCCTGCTATGGTTACCGAAATTGAGAATGCATCTTTAACGATTACCCCTTCAATGGATGAAGTAAAAATTGTTGTGTTTTCAATGAATCCTAATGCTGCTCCAGGGCCAGATGGTTTTGGGGTTTGTTTCTTCAAGTCTTTTTGGGATGTGGTTTGCAAAGATGTCTACAATTCTTTCCTAAGTTTCTTCCAAAGGTTGGATCTTACCCAATTTAAACTCTAATCAGCTGATTCTTATTCCTAAATGCAAAGAAGCTGATCGAGTCGACCTCTTTCGACCCATAGCTCTCGGCAATTTTCACTTCAAGATAATTTGCAAAATTCTTGCTGACTGTCTAAGTGTGATTGCTGCCAAAATTATCTCTCCTCAACAACGTGCTTTCTTAAAAGGGCGCCAAATTTCTGATTGTATCAGTGTAGCCTCTGAAGCTATCAATCTCCTGGATCAACGCTGTTTTGGAGGTAATATTGCGCTAAAACTTGACGTCAAAAAAGCTTTTGACACTTTGGATTGGGATTTTCTCTTAAAAGTGCTTAACAGATTTGGTTTCTGCACAACTTTTGTGAATTGGATCTCTTCTATATTGCACTCTGCAAAGATCTCTATTGTTATTAATGGGAAAACTAATGGTTTCTTTAAATGCAAAAAAGGGGTGAGACAAGGCGACCCTCTCTCGCCAATTATTTTTTGTCTGGCAGAAGATGTCATTAGTCATGGAATCTCTGATTTGGTAAGAAATGGCATAATTTCTCCTATATCATCTCCTCGAGGATGCATAGCCCCCACTCATATCTTTTATGCTGATGATATCATAATCCTATGTAAAGGTCTAAAGAGACATCTGACAAATCTTTTAAATCTCCTTAATGAATATGGTCCAAATTCAGGGCAAAACATTAGCACCGATAAATGTTCTCTCTTTGTGGGATAACACATCAGAAATAGGGGAATTCAGCTCTCTTCTTGGATGGGCATTCCTATCAAAGATACTCCCTTCATCTGCCTTGGAGTTCAAATTTTCAAAGGTCGTCCAAAAAGAATTCATCTCCAATCAATCATGGATAAAATCAAGTCCAAGCTTCAAACTTGGAAAGGAAATTCTCTCTCTATTATGGATCGTGTTCAATTGGCCCCGCTCTTTAATTAAAATTATGGATGGTTGGACCAGGAATTTTATTTGGACTGGCAATGTGGATATCAAGAAACAGGTTACTGTAAGTTGGAAGCAAATGTCCAGACCGGTGGAAGAGGGAGGATTAAATCTTTGATCCCTTCTTTACCTAAATGATGCAGTTGCTTTGAAGTTAACTTGGAAAATTATAGCTGGGTTTGATGAGTGGTCTATCTTCATGAAATCAAGGTTCTTTCATGGTAGCACCCCGATCAATTATTATTTGAGCTCTTTGCTTTGGCCTTTGATAAAAAAAAATAATCTGGGTTTTATTATGCTACATGCTAAATGGTGCATTAGAGATGGTTCGTCAATCAATTTCTGGAATGAAAATTGGCTACCAAATATTCACGGTTCAACTGTTGATCATCTTCAAATCCCCTTAGAGTTAAGAAAATCTCTCAAAGCTAAAGTTTCTGACTTCATTAGAAATGGGAGCTGGTGCATTCCAAATTTTTTAAGGAATATTAATCCGTCTTTGTCCACTCAGATTCAACAAACAATTCTTCCAAGAATCACATCTTCAGATCAAATTTGTTGGCCTCATTCTTCAAACAGTAATATCTCCTTCAGAGAAGCTTATAATCTTACGAGTCTTTAACTAACGACTCACCCTCTCATTGCCTCAATTTGGTGCAAATTCATTCCACCAAGGCGCGCCTCTCTTGCTTGGAGGATTTTTCAGCCCTCTCAGCCCTCAATGCAAAGTTCTTTTGCTAGTTGCCTGCATCACGACTGTATGGGTAATTTGGCTATTTCGAAACAATGTTAGGTTTGAAAATCTTCATCTTAATAATGGCAATGCTCTGCATTTGACTCACCGACTGATTTGTGAATCCGGCCCTCTTATCACATCGATCATGGGACACTCAGCGGAAGACCTTTTGATCCTTTACTTTTTTAAATGCAGAGCCTGCCCTCGGAAAGCTCCTCAAATCATTCCGGTTTATTGGCATCCTTCGCTCCTAGGTTGGATTAAAATAAACACAGATAGTTCTTCTTTTGGCAACCCAGGATCTGCGGGTTGTGGGGGTATTTTTTGTGATCACAATGGTATAGTTAGAGGTTGCTTCTCAGATCATATTGGCCTTGCTACTTCAGTTACGGCAGAATTCTGTGCCGTCATCCGAGCATTGGAGATTGCCGCATTCATGGGATGGAACTACATTTGGCTAGAATGTGACTCCATTATGGTCATTAACGCTCTTCATGGCAAAATCCAAATTCCATGGCAGTTCCGGAACAGGTGGAACAATTGCATTTCTCAGATCCAACCCCACCAATTCAGATTTTCTCATATTTATAGAAAAGGAAATTCGGTAGCTGACATCCTTGTCAACCTAGGAACAAGTTCTTCAGACTCTCAATGGTGGACTACGACCCCAAATTTCTTATGAGGTTAAGCAGGGAGAGATCGTCTAGGCCTCCCCTATTTTCGTTTTAAGTGAATCTTATGTTTGTTCACAGTATTTTTTCTTTCAAGGTTTAGGCTTCTATGTCCCCCTCGTACTTCTGCTTTTGGCTCTTCTTTTTTCTCCTTTTCAATAAATTTTCCCTTGCGGAGCTTACATAAAAAAAAATAAGAAGAAAAAGGGACTTAGTGGAAAGGTTGAAACCTATAAAACAAGACTAGTGGCGAAAGGGTAAATCTATCAGGATACTCTTATTCATTGCTGTTCATTATGATTTTAAGATATAGCAAATGGATGCCAAGACTACTTTCCTCAATAACAATCTTGAAGAGGACAATTTACAATGTATGCAAATTGCATAGGTCTATATATGTGCTTAAGCAAGCATCTCGAAGTTGGAACATCAAATTTGATCGGACAATCAAGTCCATTGGTTTTAATTAACATCCTGATGAATCATGTGTGTACAAAAGGTGTAAAGATCGGGTGGTGATGTTTTTGGTATTGTATGTAGACGACATACTACTCATTTGGAATGATGTAAGAGCTTTGTCATCAGTTAATATATGGTTATCCAACCATTTCAGTATGAAAGATTTAGAAGAAGCAAGCTACATCCTAGGTATCAAACTTCTGAGAAATCGGAAGTGTCGGATGTTAGGTTTATCCCAAATATCCTATATTCATAAAATATTGGCTAGGTTCTCAATTCAAGATTCTGTAAAAGGTTTCTTGCCCTTTAGACATGGCATTCACCTTTTCAAAGATCAGTGTCTGATGACACCTGAGGAAAAAGAGGACATAGAAAGAGTACTATATGCAATTGTTGTGGGTAATTTTATGTACGCCATGTTCTGTACTCGACCAAATATTTGTTATGCAGTAGGAATGGTTAGTCGATGCCAGTCTAACCCAGGTCGCATACACTGGGCAGTCGTGAAGCATATACTAAAGTATTTACGGAGAACCAAAGATTATATGTTTATATAAGGAGGAACATATCTAGTTCTAACTGGTTATACGGATTTTGACTTGCAATCAAATGTTGATGAGAGAAAGTCAACTTTAAGATATGTGTTTACATTTGGTGGATGAGCTATTGGCTCAAGAAGTTTATAGTAGACCTTACCGTAGTCGCAGAGGTAGCTCGACCTATTGTCCTTCACTGTGACAATAATAAAGCAGTGACCAACTGTAAGGAGCCTAGAGGCCACCAAGCTAATAAACATATTCAAAGGAAGTATTATCTTGTAAGTGACATCATCAGTATGGGTGCATGGTCGTTACAAAGATTGCTTCAAAAGAGAACTTGACAGATCCTTTTACAAAAGTCTTATCACAGAAGGTATTTGATTATCATATCTATGAGATGGGTTTAATGAACACGTTCGATTGTTTGTAGTGCAAGGGGAAGATTATTGGAGGTATGCCCAAAAAATAATGTTACAGATATCAATGGTTTTATAAATAATATATTATTCTTATTTAATATGCATAGTAAGATATGTTCTATAATAAATTATACATATACAACTGTTGTATACGTTGAGAGATATAATTCATTAGAAGATGTTTAATGTTCATAATCTAGATAAATTATATTTATCGAGCAGACTATAATATATCAGGTTGATTGCGTAAGCAATGTGGTATATATCTATCACAGAGGTAGAGACCTCTAAACTAATATGTTGATGTACCAAGAGTACATTGAACTAGATCATTAAGAATACTTTTAATATATAATTTTCAGCATATTAAAAGGTATTCAATAAACTACTTTGGTAAAATTTCTTAATCCTGAGAATATATATATATAAGTAGATATATATATAAGTAGATCATAGTTATATTGTTCTACATACAGTGAGGTTGTTAAATCTATACAACGGTCCAATATTCTGATTAGAATGGAGGGTTATGATCACTTAATGGGATTATATTTTTCAATAAGGAATCCACATTTTTAAATAATATTCCCTTTAGTCATTGCACAAAGATTATATTTTAGACTGGCCATTGATTTTCTAAATTGTTTAAAGAATTATTAGAACAATAATGTTGTAGTGCAATCGATGGTTAAGGATAATGATGTAATTTTTCACCTGGGAGCTGACATGAAATTAATTACATAAGCAAGAATTAATTATGAATATTGAGTAAGTAGATGAACTATTTGCAGATAAAGTAGTGGCATGGCTTACTTTTAATACTCCCATTAACTGGAGGGTTCAATTACAAGTCCTTGGTGGACCAACTTGTAATTATTATTTTATTTCTAATATTATAAGAGTTGTACTGATTTAGAAAATAAAATAATTAGCCAGTAATTATATAGGGCCCGTAAAGATCTAGTTAGAAGTGGATTAAAAAAGGTTGGGCTTCCCCTATAGATATAAGGGAGGGGCGATTTCTACAAGACCACCATGGTAGAAATCGCTAACTCCCTTCCTCCCTTCTAGTCCTCTATTCTAGTTACTTATATTATGTGGAAAAGTAACTTTAAGTTTGCAGACAATTTCGTTTAAACTTAGAATCGTTTTTTGAGGCACTTCAGAGCATAATTGAAGGTTCTCTATTTTAGGTGAAGTTGTAGAAAATTAAATTTTCTATCAAAAGCATATATCACATAGGAGAATCGGATCAACCAGTAGAGCGTTATGTCCAAAATATAGTGGCTATATCTTTTCGAGTTTTCGACGGCTGATCAAGAACGTGGGAGGAAGATGTGATCCGACAGTTGGAGCGCGGGATTGAAAGTTTCAATTCAATATTAACTTCAATCAGTTTCATGCTACAAAAGTAACAGTTTTAACCTTCTTGATTCCTACAACTGTTAAGCGTCTAATTGGGATTAGAGATTAATTTTAAAACCGTTAATCTTCGGCTGCGTTTCAGAAACTCTAATCCCCAATAGCAATCTAATGATCAATAACACCTCAGATTGGGCTTGGGTTTGGAATATATTAAGCCCAAATTGAACAAGGTTAGACTCTGATTGAGTTGTTTGAACTTTGAAACTACATCGTACGAGGGTTAAAATTTAACTTGCCCAACAAACCCAAATTGCGTTGTAACTTCTTTACGTGAGGAGAGTGAGATTCAATCTCATCTTAATACTCTACAAGTGATGGAAGAGGAATTTTGGAAGCAACGTAACAAGTTGTTCCTCCTTAGGGATAATGATAAAAACACTTCATTTTTTCATCTATCGGTTCGAAAACGATATAGAAAATTCGGATTGATTATATTTGTCTCCTTAATGGTCACTGGTCTAGTGATTATCGTGATATTGCAACTTATTTCATTGACTACTTTTAACATGCCCTAGCTTCTGAGCCTACTCAACCAGTACCCAATAATTTTTTGGCTACCTGTACATCTATCTCCCATGCTGATTCTATTGCGCTTGGTAAAATTCCTAATAAGGATGAGATTTTTCAAGTACATAGTTCTATAGGTTCTTTGAAAGCACCTGGTCTTGATGGTTTCCCGGTTCTTTTTTACAAAACATTTTGGTCTGAGCTTGAGGATTCTGTTACTGATTTAATTCAAACTGTTTTTTCAACCTCTATATTACCTGATGATTTAAATCACACGAATCATGCATTAATCCATAAGGTTTCAAAACCATCTTCACCCGTTGATTTTTGTCTTATAACTCTGTGTAATGTTATTTATAAGGTGGTTACTAGAATTATTGCTCAACATCTGAAACCTTTTTTGGATGATCTTATTTCTCATAACCAAAATGCATTTGTGGCAGGGTGTCAAATTACAATTAATCTCATTATAGCTCAGGAATTGTTTCATTCCATGAATCGATGTAACTCGAGGATAGGTTCTTTGCACTCAAATTAGATTTGTCAAAAGCTTATGATCGCATTGATTGGAATTTCTTGGGTAGCGTCTTACATGGTATTGGCATTCAAGGGTATATTCATACACTCATTATGAATTGTGTTCAGCCACTAACTTTTTCTATCCTTCTTAATGGTTGTCCTTTTGGAAAATTTTCTAGTGGTAGAGGCCTTAGGCAGGGGTGTCCTCGTTCTCCATACTTGTTTATTTTATGCACTCAAGGTTTATCATGGCTTATTGATCATTATACTAATTCTGAAAGTCTATTGTGGTCTAAAAATTAATAATTCTATGCCTAGTATTAGTAATTTAATGTTTGCTGATGATCTCCTATTTTTTGGTAGTGCTACTAATGAAAATTTTGTGGCTCTACAGAATATTTGGATACTTGCACTTCTTGGTCTGGCTAAAGGATTAATTTCTCCAAGTTATCCATTCATTTTAGTAAAGCTATTCCTAATACTAGGCGTCACTTTATTTCAAATCTTTTTGGAGTTTAGATCATGAAAAACTCTTATAAGTATCTTGGTTATTACCTTTTACAACCCCAGATGCGTATTTCGTCACATGATTTTCTTATTGATAAAATGAAAGTGAGACTTAGTGGTTGGAAGTGCAATACTCTCTCTCATGCTAGTAGACATACCTTAATTCATTCTAGTCTTGCTTCCATCTCTATTTATTTTATGTCTACTCACCTTTTGCCTAAGTCTGTATTAATACAGCTTGAAGGGATTAAACTAGATTTTTGGTGGGGTCATGATTCGGATACTAAGAAAATGCATTACCTCAAATGGTCTAGTTTTTGTAAACCTAAAGAGATGGGAGGTTTAGGCATCCGTTCTCTTGAATTGGTTAATCAATCCCTCATTGCAAAACTGCTTTGGTGATTTCTCACTACCCCGGATGCCCTTTGGGTTCAACTTTTGAAGGCAAAATATTTGAGAGAGGAGAGTATTTGGAGTTGCAATGTATCCTCTACTGCTTCGCCAACTTGGCGGTCCATGCTTTCTGTCCCTTCGATTGTTGAAGCTAATACATGCTGGTCCATGGGGGATGGTTTTGAAATTTCAATTTGGAAGGATCCAGGGATCCGTACTTTATCTACTTGACGAAAGTTAATTCAGCCTGTGCGGCTGTTGCTAAAACGCATTCTGGTGCTTTTTTGGGTTGTGGCACATTATCACTTCCTTGTGGCTCGGTGGAGGAAAGTGAGGCACAGGCTTTTCTTCTTGGTATTAACCTTGCCATTAGACTCCAACTTTCCCATTGCGTTATTAAAGGGGATGCCAAAGTGATCGTTGATTATATTTGTGGACCTGAGAATCGAATTCCATGGAAATTACGTGCTCTAATCCTTGATATCCGCTCTCTTATTTCATGTTTTAGTTGTATTCAGTTTAAGTTTGTTAAGCGAAACTTTAATCATGTGGCATATGATCTTGCCAAGTTCGCTCTTTCATGTTCGGTTTATGATTGGTGGTTATCTACTTATCCACCATAGTGCATTGTAAACTCTATGGCTGCTATCTTGTAGCCTATTCTTAAATGCATTTACTATCTTTCTTACCCAAAAAAAAAAAAGTTTTCGACGATGAAGGGAACACAATGCGATTTTTAATTGATTCTTCTTTTCTTTTCTTTTCTTTTCTTTTCTTTTCTTTTCTTTTCTTTTTTTCGACAGTTTTATTATATTGGATTTTTTGATTGATTCTTGGACCCCAGTTGTTTTAAGGGCCTCCCCCCCTCCGGATGACCCCAATCAACCGAACCAGTTAAACCCAGTACCGAAGGCTCGACCATGGAAGAGAAAAACTAGGGGTGACAACGGGACGGTTCCGGATCGGAACCTAAAGGTTTCAGATCCGGTTCCGTTAATATGAAGCGGTTCTGGATCCTTTCGGTTCCAGTTCTGGAACCTCAATTGGTGGTTCCGGATCCGGTACCGCAAAGATCTGCGGGTACCCGATACCTATTTTTAATATTTTTTTATTTTTTCACATAAAACTATTTTGTATTTTCGTATTCTATTCAATGATAAAATTTACTTTATTATAAAATTTATTATATAATAGTCATTGGTTTCTTTTTTAATTAAAAAAATTTACTTTATTATAAAATTTATTATATAATAGTCATTGGTTTCTTTTTTAATTAAAAAAAGTTAAAAAAAATTTAAAAATTATTGTATAATAATAAATTAAACTATAAAATTATAAAATTTATACAGAACCGGGTACCCGCGGGTGGGTCTGAAATTAAAAGGATCCAAAACGGGTGGATCCGAAATTTATCGGATCCACAAAAAAAGGTCTCGGAACTGCAAAAAACAGTTCTGATACAGGTTCTGTTCTGGGTATTTTGGTACCCATTGACACCCCTAAGAAAAACCGATGTTGACCGATCCAACCATTTACGAGTGAAATCCAAAAGGATTGGTATTCCATGTATAATTGTTGTGAGGAAGCCCAGTACTGAATCGAACCCATTAAAGAAGTAAGTATCACATGTGGTGGTCAAAACATGAAATCCTAATTAAGAGATCCAATCGTACCGATGAAAACGAAGGTCTTAAATTAGAAAGATATGATCTGAGCTGTGCATGCAGCAATGCTGCATGGCCCATTTGTTGTTAAATGGACTGCAAAAAAAACAGAAGAAGAAAAATAATTGAGATAGAGAACAGCAAATAAGAAGATCTTTAAAAATCTTGTTCTTGGAGGTAGGTAAAGGTCAGGTCACCCTTGTCTTCATCTGTCCAGACTCTTCAGACAACCCAACAAATGAAACCACCAAAACCCAAAACCAAAAAAATTCAAAAAAAGAAAATGGTTGGCAGAATGGAATCTATGTGTGAATCGTTCGTGCTTGTTTCCTATTTGACTCAGTTGACTTGGCCGACTCAAATTCCGTTTATGGGTGATTGTCACTGATTGATGAGTCAATTCTTGTCAAATTTAAGTTATAAAAGCGATCGCTATCTAGAAGTATAGCAAATGCAATCTTGGTATTTTCCTGCTGATCATTTTAGGTCAAATTCAATTCTCTCTTATCTTTGTGGACCTGTGGTAGTTCGAGATGAAATTAATGAACTTAGATCAAGATCAAATTATTGAATGGTTTTCAACACGCTATATTAAATTTATGGGTATTTAACTTAAAATTAATTGACAATATATGAAACTGTCCATGATATTTATATGTTGAGTTGCAAGATTCTCAATTTTTCATGTTAGACTATTTACAAAAAAAAAAAACTTCATCTATTTTTTGACCTAGGGTAACATTTGCTTATCATAATCATGTTAAACCCTTAAAGAAATCAAATTAAACGTGTAATTACTAATCTAAAACCTATTTTACTAGTAAATAACTTCTTAAATTTTTACATAAATTCAAAAACAAAATTATATAGTACCCACTTTCAAAGCAGGGATATAATTGTTTAATCAAAATCAAACACCAAGCTTTTTTCTTTTTCTTTTTTTTTTTTTCTTTTTTTTGTCTATGGAGTTTTATATAAAAGTAGGACTGTCCAGTGCTATATTAGTTTCTAGAACATAACAAAAAAATATAATAACTATGGTGCTAGATGTATATTTTTATATTAATCTAGTTGGATTACACACGTGTTGAGAATAGTTCATCTTGCAAACTCAATATATAAAGATCATGGGGCACTCCACTCATTACCAATTAGTTTTAAGTTGAATGCCTACAAACTTAATATGGTATCAGAATCAGGTTCACATGTGATAGACCCAATAGCCACATGTATTCCACGTCACCCAAATAGATTTCCATGTGTTAGGCTAAAAAGAACTTCACACATGAGGAGGAGCGTGTTGAGAATAGTCTCACATGAAAAATGAAAAAAAGATCATAGGCTAATCTACTCATTGCCAATTAGTTCTGAGTTAGATGCCCACAGACTTAATAACACGTTCGGGGACATCCTTTTTAACACACTACCACTAGCATGAGAGCGCATACCAGAGATGATCCAAATTCCAAGGTCTGATTTTTTTTTTGTTGCAAATGATCTCCAAACTATATAAATCATCTTTATCAAAAATTATATCATTTGTAAAACATACAATCCTTCAAATTAAATTCATTTTTAAGCGTCAATTGGTATCTAAAACAGAGATGCTATTGGAATCGACCCCAATAATCTGTCTAATTAGATAGATTGAGGTGGCAGTTCAAATTCAGTATTCACTGTGTATTTGTGGGGTCCACATATACACAAAGAATTGTGGATGTGAACTGCCACCTCAATCTATCTAATTAGACAGATTATTGGGCCAGTCCCAAAATCCTTTTCGTATCTAAAATACCCAATACCGAATGAATCTAAAATCATTGTACTGGTTATAATTTCACATATTTCAGTATCGGAACCAGAACCTCTAACATTATAATCAATTTTGATTCTAGGTGCTTTGGTATTTAACGGAGTCAGAAATTGAACGCATATGACCCAAAAACAAATTACAAATTTGATATTTCCCTGTGAATTTTTGTAACATTTGTCACCTTATACTTACAAAAATTAAATATTAGAAATTCAAAACAAATGTAATCCCAAGAACTGGATGGACTCAGAACCAAGTAGTTCAATAACCGAATAGAAAGATACTGCCGTATACAGTCCACATGATTTGATACTGAACTGGAACCGAACCGTGGCCAATGTTACCGACACCACTACTTATCATCAGTCACGAGGTTTCAAACAGACGTGGGTCGGCTTGGCCGTAAGACATCCTTTTGGTTCTGGTCGCGGTGATGGAGTTACTGCATGCTTATCCAAGAAAAGAAGACAGACATTTGTGTCGAGAGTTAGGGTTCCAACTTGTGACAAAACAGCTGCAGGTCATATGAAAAATATACTAATATGAAGAATCTCTTCATAATCAGTTGTATTCCTCCATCCTTCACATTTCTTCATTACCTATCATGTGGTTCTAAATGGGCTTGTAGTAATGTTATGGGAGGGAATTTTAGAGGTTTTCCATGTGAATATGATCTAATGGTTGATTTTTTTAAAAAATAATTTTCTCACCATGCAGATTATTCTCGTCACTATATAATTCTAAAACTTCTAACCTTCTTATCTATATAGTAAAAATTTTGAATAATAATTTTGAGGGTTTATAATTTTTAGAACGAAATAATTTTTCTGAGGGTGATTTATATAATGAGGAAATCATCCCAACTTTAAGGAAATTGATTAAAAGGCCCAACTTCATGTCAAATTAGTTAGATAGAGTGCCCTATATTTTCTTATGTATCATCTTTGGTTGTGTAAAAGAGTCTTTTTAAAATTTTTGTGAGTTTCAGATCCCATGATCTTCTTGAAGATGCTCTTTTATTTTTATTTTTTTATTCCAATTTTTCCCTTATTCAATCTTCTCCTTCTTCTTATTCTTCTATCATCTTCATTTATCCTCCTCATTTTTCATCTTTATCTTCCTCTTCATCTTCATTTTCCATCTACAATTGTTGCATTGTTTTCTGTGAATTTTTTTTTGCAATGTCTATTTTAATGCAACTAATATGGTTTCAATATTGATGAGAGCTTCTACATTTACCCGTGGAAGTTACCCATTTATGTGGAATCACTTAAATTTAGAGAGAGAATGAGTGAAACTTACATTTCACCTTTTTTTTGATGAGGGATTAATGCCTAAGTTATAACAAGGCTTAGATACACCACAAGAGGCGTGTGAGAAGTACATAAACTACCTTTAACCATTATCTCTAACAGAGGTCTCCATCAACGGACAGACACAGCAGAGGGCACCAACAACAGGTGCAGAAAAGGGTACCCACCAACGGATGCAGGGAAAAGTACCACCAACAGGTGCAGGAAAGGGCACTTCTAACGGGCGCAACAGCTTTATTAGAAGTATCTACATACATATACATATGAAATTACATGGGCCTTTTACTCAATGGTAATACCACAGCTAAAGAGTTTCGAGCCCAAGACCTCCAAATTATAAGGAGGGATGCCAACCACCTTCTCTATATTAATTTAAGTGTTTTACATTAGCGGATAATTTTTACAAGGTGAGAATCGTAGGTGAGTGTAGAATTTCCTTCAAGGTTTAAGGTTGATCTCTCATTCACTAATGCACCCAGAAACAATAAAACCTTATTAGTTACATTATTTTATTGGAATTTGTTGCAATGCCTATTTTAGTACAACCAATATGATTGTATTATTTTAGGTTGATCTTGCATTCACTGAGGATCTAGAAACAAGGCAACCAAAGTTGCATTGTTTGTTGCAATGCCTATTTTAATGAAGGGTCTTGTTAACGTGTGCCCTTATGGCACACGATAAGGATATTTTTTAAGGGATTTTTTTGTAAGTTAGGGGTCTTCAAATCAGCTGAATTTTTGTAAACATAATATTATCATTATTTATAAGATATCAACAAAAAATCAATTTAATCGGAGATATCTAACCCTCTAAACAAATCACTTTAAATTTCAGCCGTTCATTCATACTATTAAAGTCTAAATTAAGTATTTGTGATGCTAGAGAGTGCTAGAGGACTCCGATTGAGCTGATTTTTTTATATATGATCCAAATAGTATAAATAACATACATATAAAAAAAATTAGCTCATTTGGACAACTTTAAGAAACTAAACAAAACACAAAACCGAAAAGCTTATCATGTACCCTTAGGGCACATGTTAACAAAATCCTTTAATGAAACCTATATGGGTGCATTGCTTTTTGGATTTCTTTGCAATGATTGTTTTAGTGCAGCATTGTTTTCTAAGCTTATATGTTTTTTTGTTTTCTTAAAAAAAATAGTATTAGTAGTGGTTATAGTATTGAAAAATGCTTTCAAAAATAAAAATTTTGTCAAAATCCTATTTGTAATTGAAAAGTCGTGATAATTTTTATTTTAAATAAACTTAAAAGTACAAATATGCTCAATTTATTTTAAAGCACCAAAAGAGGGGTAATTCCGTTTAATTAATTTCTTTATAGGGTCATGTTGCGCATTTTGTTGTAGTCAGAAAGTAAGGAGTCTAGCGTAAATGAAATGTTGATCCCTCTTTCGCACAAACATTTTTGTCATGCAATACCTTTTTGCTAATTCTCCATATTCTAAATGTTACTTTATATATTTTTAGATAGTTTGATATAGTAGGTTAGCATCCTATTTTTCCTTACACTCTATTTACACCTTGCCATAGAACCCACGTGAATCTCCAAAGGTTGTTTTTTAGAGAATGATCTCCTTATCATGTAGATCATAGATAAAAAAAATTATATTATTCTAAAAAATTTAACTTAATCAAAACTTGATTAAAAATTTCTTCTTTTTTAACCATTCATTTTAACTTAATTTTCAACCAACGTTTGATGCTTTATAAGTTTTAAAACGATGTGATCCTTACTAAAAGTAGCCATTGGGTCATTTCTATGTGGACCACATGGAGTGTAAATAGAATGTAAGAATAATGAGTGGGGGTGCTAATACAAAAAGGTAGGAGGAAAGTAAAGTTTTCCTATTAATGTAAAATCTCCAACAAAGTGTACGTAGAATGATCTCCTAAATATTTTTAAAGAGGTTTCTAGGGAACCAACTCTTTATAGCTATTAAATCGATAAAACATGTACATAATCCGAACCATCAATTATACACCCTAATGCCTATAAATTAACAGGAAATATCATTTATTTTAGGCATCTAAAATTTGTAAGCAACAAGAGTTTCCGAATTCTCTTGCTATCTATTGTAATTTATTGTGTGCAATAGTAGGCATGCTTGTTAATAGCTCGAAAATGCCACTTGTACATATGCTTGTGATAAAAATTTTAAATAACTAATATTAAAAGGTTAGTTTTAACATGTATACATTAACTTAACTCTTTTAATAGATTATATTATTGTTTAACTTCCAAGAGTACATAACTCGTTGTTAGTTTAATTTAAACTTTATACTTTTAACTCATTTGTATTTTCAAATCTGGAAAAAGAGAAGTTTTGAGATGGTGGAGAAAACTAAAAAAATAATGTAAGTAAAAAAAATAAAAAATATTCATGTAACAATTTTTTTATTTTTGGCTTTGTTAACTTATTTTTTGTGTTATTTAATTATGAGCAGGGATCCACTGCTAATGATTAAGGCAGAAACACTTCATTCGTCTTCTTGGGCTAACTTGATTGGTTAGACTTTACCTTGAGGTGTACCACCAACAGAGGTTTCAATTTAAAAATGAAGTAAAACGAAAAAACACATATCACGGTATGAGAGAAGTAATTGGAGAGTCCATGCTTCTTCTAAATTAAATTTCTCTCAATTTTTTAAGATAATAAAGTTGGGACTGAATCACACCTATGGTTTTGTCTTTAGGAATACAAACCACCCCACATAATAAAAAGAAAGCATGTTAAGAGATTGATTCTTAATTAAGTGAAGGCAAGCTTTTGATAAAAGATAAAACCCACGGAGATTGTAGATTTATTTAAAAGAGATTATGGTGTTGAAATGTCACCTATTCCTAGGTGAATGTCTAATCCAATAAACACTAATCTAAGTGTATATGGAAGGGGATCAATGTCTACCTATTTAAAATTTAATTCACAATGAATTCATAATAAGTAGAAATTGAAACAAGCAAGTATTGACTTATTTGATTCTCGAATGCGGAATTAAGAGAGAATCAAATTTTTCAATCTTGCACAAAAATCATTCACACAAATTAGCATTCAACACAAATGATTTTTGTTGACGGGGAAAACCTAA